>BLKR01004557.1:0-104581 GCA_011170035.1 Teleogryllus occipitalis | reverse complement strand
AGCCTCATTACGTTAATTTTTGGTATTGAAGCTCTTTATTGAACTTTCGCGAGAGATTATCTGAAAAAAGTATTCTGAAACCGTATTTAATACACGACTTAATTTAATGTAAAGTGTTACCTTTGAAATCTGTTAAAGAACAGTTTTTTACAGTGACAATCCGGGGTTCTCAAAATCTATTTTATGATTAGTTGTTAATCTATGGTTAGCGAAATTGATTTTCATTCATGTTCATTTATATTACAGCTACGTTCTTTGAGTCTTCTTGGAAGTTTTCGCAAGAGTTGGAGAAAGGGTGTCTGCGATCTAAGTTGGAATATTATAATATTACGTGACCTTTGCAAATAATACGAGAAAGTGTCTGCTGTGGTAATTACTCCAGTTTATTTTACACTGCACCAAAATGTATAAATGAGATATATTCTTCAAATTTCTTTTAAAAGTAACAATATACAAAAGAGAACGTCTGTACATTATGTTAAATATTTCAAAAAGGCGATTTCCTACAAAATAACGAAAAGTAGCTAGTGGATAATTGTTCTGGCAATAATATTTTCTAAACCACATATCAATAGGGTTTGGGAACCAGTTTCCCTTGGTCACTTAAGGAAATGCTGATATGGCCCCTTGTTTTTTTCTTTTATTTACTTCTTGTTCGGCCATGAGGTCTTTCAAGGGCTTGGATACATGAGTATTATCATTATTAGGAATGGGAATCCTTGACTTTTGAGCTTTACATCGCTGCTCCGTTTGTTAGGTGTTTGATTTTGGATGGACTTGGTTAGGAGTTTATTTAAAAATTACTTGATTTAATATTAGGCTATCTATTTGACTTTTTTTCATATACTTACGGGGAGCGAAATTTGTCTTTTGGGAATTTGGATTTGATTCAGCAAAGTTGGACAAGATTTCGTCCTAGTTTGAATTTATTTGTTAAGTGAGAAATGTTAAGTGTAGTATAGAAAATGTTTGAAACTGAAGCGATGTGACTTTTGATTAAATTCATACGTAGTTTCCTATGAATCTGAGAATTGGGTATAAACCACGGTGCTTGCATGATTTTCCTAGGACATTTGTTTTGTACCCCTTGTTTTGAATAAACATTAAATGTAGCTTCACTTTCAATGCACGTTTTCTGGAGCTCTATGGGGGTGTAGGTGAAGAATATTGTTATTCAAATATTCATTCTTCAAGTTCTAGCGGCAGTATGTGGGGCACGATAAGAGATACGAGAACAAATTATATAGATAATTTTCCGTTGCAAATAGTTTTTATTACACAGGAGCGAATATTTTCTTGTCAATCCTTGCTAGAATCACTCCTTGGTTCTTCTATACACAATTCAACTTAATATCGTAGAAGAGGACAGAAATTCCAGTGTTAAAATAGTGAACAGATTGCACTGCTCCATTACTACGTCAAGCACAGTTATTAATTTGTTTTTGACGTTAAACAAATAAACAAACAAACATAGTTTATAGTAATTGCAGAGCAAACTATAGAAAAACTGAAAGTAAATACAAGGCTATGTTTTGTGTGTTACAAGTGTAGACTAGAAATGAAGACATTTTAATTGTGACAGTGGGATGAAATGTTATACCATCTAGTGAATGAGTTACACGAAACGTTATATCATCCATTTTGTGATCGGTTAGTTGACCTGTCGTTCAACAGGACTTTATTATATATATTAGCTAACAGGTCGTTTTTTGTCATTAAAATAAAAGAATGATGAGTCTCATTGTATGCGACGAATGAGTGCGTTGACTGTTTCTCTGTTGGGAGAATAATTCCGAACGTAATAATTTTGGCCTTTTCAAATGCACTCAAATGCACCTTTTTCTACTAGTGGGTGTACTTTCATTTTGCATGTGGTTAGATGCTGCTGTCACTGTATCCCAAGAATTTACTTCATTATTATTTTGCACAATTGTGAAGAAAAATGTTCTTATATTAGAAATGTACGAAGCCTCGAACACGAGACGTCGAAATGGAAGTGGAGGAAGCCGACCGCGCTTTGTGTGGATCACATGTGACCGCGCGCTGCTGCATTCTAGGATCGTCCGAAGTTTGACGGCTCCTATTAATATGCATAAGGCGGAATCGCGTCTCAAGTGGCGGGAGTCGGAGCGGTTGTTTCGGTGACGAGGGCGTTGTGGGCAGGGGCGGGGGCGGGGCGGGGGCGGGGCGGAGCAGAGCGAGGCGGAGCGCGCGGGCAAGTTCGGGAGAGTGCGAGGGCACGCGGAGGGTGGCCGAGCTGAGACGCCGAGGGGTGGGGCCGCCGGCGAAGGAGGGGCTGCGTGGGCTGGCAGCTTCCTCTGGAGCCGAGGCTCTCCACCGCGTTACGCGCTGCTCGATGAGCGACATTCTTCTCACACGCAACACTCACGATGTCGGACTCTTCAATTTTTAGAAAATTTCAGCAGAAAATAGTGTATTATGAAAAAAGAAATTAGACAAATTTCGTAATGCTTTTGACAAAAAAGTAGCGTTTATAACAAAAATATTAAGTATTCAAATGTTTCCGTCGGTCGTTAGGAGGACAACAGCAAGGCTTGAAGGAAGCCGCAGACCGTTGCGACTTCAGACGCCGAGCGCGAGCTTGGATCAACCGAGGCAGTTTTAAGCAGGGACCGGAAAGGTATTGAATACTTGTAAAAATACCGGTAAATACTTCTATTCTTTTATACAGGTAAAATACCTTTATCGGTCACATGCGTCTTTAACCCGTTAACGTGCAACCCTGCATGTTTTTCAAGTGCACTTGCACCTATCTGAATATTAAGAAATTTCACATCCTTAGCTAAGAGTTTTAACAGCCTTAGAATGTAAACAACCATCGATTCACTGCAAGTCAAAAGTTTGTTAAGGAAAAAACATGGCGATGTAGAGAACAAATCAGATTCAATCAGAAGTAATTCACATTGGTTTGAGGAATAATTATTCATAACTGTAATATTATTAATAGTACAATTAGAAAAAATATATTAGGTAAATTAATCTCATTTTTGTCACATTCCACCAAATGAAACTGCTCCGGTAATCGTATTTACTGACGACGTGAAGGTGTCTCCACTAGAAGTCAACGAGCCAATTTCCTAAGCGAACGCCGTTTCTTTAGGTATCTTTAGGTTCAGGAGAATTGTTTGCATCCAACTTTCTCAAACCACTGTATACTAATATTGTTTAGATCTATCGTAAGCAACACCCCAGAATATTGTACTATCGTGCCGCAGCAACATGATTCATGAGATTACTATCGCAGTAATGTAAATTTCGCATAATTCGTGAGATTTTATGCTGACCGATAAAATGCTGAACATATCACGAAATGTTAGTGTTATTACTGCCTCGTCCAAATTAAAAATCTCGGTTCCGATACGCTCCACCTCGAGTTTTAACTTTTGGCCTCGGCAGTAATAACATTCATAACATTTCTAGGTATGCTAATAGCTATTACAGGACGTCTATACCTGTATGGATGCCCGTAAAGGTCATACCGGTATTTTCAATGAAAAATGTCCCTCACACCATCCACACAGAGAAAATAACTTCCTTTTGTTCATCATTTTGCGGAATGCTTTTTAATAAAGTAAAAAATAATGCACGCGCGCCCACTCATACGTGCCTTGTCAGTCTCTTTCTCTCTCCCTCCCTCTCTCTGTCTGTCTGTCTGTCTGTCTGTCTCTCTCTCTCAACACACACACACACACACGTACTCGGCAGAAAATTTGCAGGGGCCCACGGTCAAATATCCGCCGCCCTCATTTCAATGCATCAAACTGCGAAAAGAAATTGATAGCCTGGAATGTGTCGAGTGCTTTATCCTGTATGTGCGAAACCCAATGTTTAGAGTCGAACCGTCAACGCCCTTGGGTCGAAACGCTGTCCCCCGGAAGCTAAGCTGACTACGCAACGGCAGCGCTGCCCTCTCTGCTCTTACAATGTGGCAACTGATACGGTAGTTGCGAGAACAGATGTTTATTTCTTGGTACGGAAAGAGGATTCTCTTTGGAAATATTCATTATTCCGTTCTGGTTTCACAAAGTTGTACTACTTTGGAATCATTCATATTAACTCAAAAGTTTTAAAACGTGTTTGGCATTTGCTTATAAGACAGTTATAAACATTTTACATGATTGTGAAAATTTAAATAAGTTAGAAAAACGTATGCAGGGCTGAAGCAGCCCAGAGCAATTTCGCTGTATCTGATGCGACTCTGACCGGGAAAGTTTCAACAGTAGCTTAATTTAGTTAGGTCGAATTGAGAATTCTAGAGGTCGGCTGATCTGATCGGTAGTTTTCCATGATTTTATGATCAATTCCAGGCGAATGCAGGAGTAGTACCCTATCAAACGGACCATGAGCCGCACACGATCTTTCCTTCCTCTTCTTTTTTCCATTTTTTCTCCTTTCTCAGACACACTCACATGCACTACACTAGCACACTTGTCTAAAGACCAGTCGAGAACTTAAAGTTTCTTCCGACTGGGGCGGTACCCTGGTTGGGGGATTCTTGGAGAGGGAAATCCCCTGCAAGCTGACATGTAGGTCAGCACCGGATCACGCGATCTAACATTGCAGGAAAGCCTTCATCTCCCGGGATAAAACATGTACTAGAAACGAGTCTGACAGGTGACGTGCAAACTGTGGGAAACGTTAATGTATCAATCAATCAATAAATTCTTAGAAGCCGGAGTCCCTCTCCCGCTAGGATGTGAAATGCAGCGGCGAAGTAAATGTGGACTTCATTTCCGCCCTATAAATATATCCCGATCAGACGCAACAAACTATAGTCTCCGACTGGTCTCCCGAGATGTCTGGTAGTGTAGTGCGTGAAAGAGTGGTGTATAAGGCGAAAAGATGTAAAGATAACATGCTCGTTTGTTAATTATCCTGTTATTCGCTCCGATCGGAGAAACCATGGAAATCTATTGTTAAAGACACCGGACCACTATAATTCTTTTCCAGCCTACGGTACAATTCGACCTAGCAAGAGTAGGGAAGCTAGTGTCGAAAATACTTCACCGTCGAAACTAGAAAGTTGGGACTTGGTATGAAAATACCGGTATAAAAATACCGGTATTTTCATGAGAAAATACCCGTACAATTTCTACAAATATAGGTATTTTACCGGTGTTTGACGTCGTATGCCGATATTTTTAAAGGTATTTCGAATAAAGGTATAATAGAGATGAAGGTATTTCTATACTGTTAAAAATACTTTCACCTCTATAATTTCGGTATTTGGCCCCTGATTGAAAGTGCCACACATCGGTCTCACACGTAAAAATGCGAAAATAGATTTATGAATAGTTATCTGGACACCGGATACCAAATCTAGCGTGGTATTTATTTATACTTTCATTGTATCAATATGTAATATTTTTAATAATCAATTTATAATTCCTATTATATCGTATACGACTATTACCATTATGTTGCTGATTTCAGATGTTATTAATATGATAATGAATAATTAAAAATGCGTAGAGTTTAATTGTTAAATGATTTTTACTTTTAGAAGAATTCAAATTTATCTTGAAGATCCGTTTCCATTTTAGTGGTTTGAAAATCCCTTTCAATAATTAAAACCTGTTCAAGAGAAGTTGCAAGCTAGTATTCGAGAAATCGGAGTATTACAATATATACAATGGAGGTCATAGGAACGATATTTATAAAATGATATTTATACATTACAAATCTATAAAATTAACATACAAATCGTAATTTGAAAGCAGATTATAACATTTCAAGATTTAGTTTTATTAAACTTCTTTCTAACCAGATGGAAATGCGAGAAGTGTAATATTGGCACTGAAATGGAAAAGCCGAAATGTACACCCAAATTATTGCGTTCTTTATTTTTGAGTCAACTAATGTGAAGACCGATTTTCGGCCTTGCGCTGTTAAGAAGCTGCTATCATTGAAGTCGTAGGTTTTCGCGGCCTGAGTCATGTAACTGATCTTGGCTGTCCGGGTGACGCCGCGTCGAAGGCTGTGTTGCCAAACAGTGTTGCCAAACTGTGTTGCAACACAGTCTTCGACGCGGCGACACCCGGACCGCCAAGATCAGTTACAAGCTACTATCATTGGTCTGCGTTGACTCGTGGCGTAGCTGAAGCTTACCTTCTAGGAGAGGGGGTCGTAGTCATTCGCCCCTGGTTGGTAGGCAACCCTGTTATGCGTTGGTGTTTGGCAGATCACATTCTGACGCAAAAATTATTTTAATACCCGTGATATTCCTTTTTTTAACCACTTTCTATCACTTTTTAACCATTTTCTATCTATTCAATCCACTGATTATACAGAGATTTGCATGACTTGTATCTATAACTGGGTTAGGGCATAGGCAGGCGGGGAGTTCATTTAGTCGAAGCTCCCTCTTACTTTCTTACTGCTCTCTACTTTCTCTCTCTCTCTCTCTCTCTCTCTCTCTCTCTCTCTCTATATATATATATATATATATATATATATATATATATATATATATATATATATATTCAAATTTTGACATTCTATTGTTTAATTTTATGTTTGTATGTTTAATAATTATTCGTATTCGATTTGCATTCTATTGAAGTGTTTATGGTGGGCGTAATTAATCCTTGGGGTATCTTGAAATAATTTTAATGTCTTTTGCTGACAGTCCTTGATCAAAATTTTTAACACATTCTGCTTTCGATAGTTCATCAAAAAATGTTCCTGAAAGTCTTCTAATGTATGTATTTAGGGTTTCTATTTTCAGTTCGTTTCGAATTTGTCTATTGGGTACAAAGCATAGTGCTTTAATTATGCGTCTTAAAAAAATATTTTGCACTACTTAGATTTTATCTAAGTTACTTTTTGCGGCCCCACCCCATACAAGGCAAGCCTAAGTAAGCGATGGTTTAACAATTGATTTGAATAAACTTATCCCACATTCTAGGCTTAGTCTAGCGTAGCTATTTATGAGTGGATATAGTTTTGCTATTTTCACGTATGTTTCATTGGCAATTTCTTTAATATGATATTTCGACGTTAGTTTTTGGTCTAGAAGCACTTCTAAATATCTCACTGGTTGATTTTTTCTCATCAATTTGAAATATACATTTTTAATTTTTAGTGGGTTGGGAATTTTAGGTCTTCGTAAATATCTTGGGTTGTGATTTAGTGGGGTTTATTTTTATTTGCCATTTTGAGAACCAATTTACAAACGAATCTAATGATTTTTGTAGAATTTCTCTACCTTGATCCACATCTTTGTTTGTTGTGAACAGTACTGTGTCATCAGCGAAACATGCTATTTCTGTTCTTTCCATCTCGGGGTAGTCTGCGACGGAAATGTTAAAGAGGGTTTGTGAGAGTGGTGACCCTTGCGGTACTCTTGCTTGCGTGATTTTTTGATCTGATAAGGTTTTATTCACTTTCACATTGAAAGAATGATTTTGTAGAAAACGTTGAATTATTTCATATACTAGATGTGTAGGGGTATTCCTAAATTTCTCATTTTATATAGTGGCCCTGCATGCCAAATTTTATCAAAGACCTTTTCTACATCAAGGAAAATAGCTAACGAGTGTTTATGCTGGTGAAATGTGTTTGCTATATTTTCAGTTAGCCTTATAAGCTGCTGAGTGGTAGAATAATGTTCGCGAAATCCGAATTGTTCTTTAGGGATTATAATGTTTTCTTTCAGAAAACTATTTAACCTTCTATGAATTAATTTTTCAAAAACTTTTCCTATATTGGGAAGTAAACTTATTGGTCTATAATTTGAGAGCAAATCGTGGTCCTTACCAGGTTTGCTTATTGGTATTATTATAGCTTGTTTCCATATATCCGGAAAGTAATTAAGTCTTAGAGCTACATTATAAATCGCTGTAAGTCCTGCTATTGTTGTCCGAGGGAGCTCCTTCAGAATCTGCGTGGTTATTTGATCATGGCCTACTGATTTCTTTAGTTTTAATTTAAAGATTATTTTACGTGTTTCAGATGGAGATATGCATTTTACTTTTTGAGGGACTGTTGTGAATGGAAGAGAGAGAAACTTTTCAATTTGCCTATTTTGATTCATGATTTCCGGTTTATTTGCTGTAAATGTCGCTTCGAAATTAGTGGCTTAAGCTGACGCTTTTTGTTTATCCGTTAGGGCTGTTAGATTGTTTGTTTTTTTTAGTTTATTTATTGTCGCATCAACAGAGATGGTCATTAGCGACAATTAAATAATACATTTGGTTGTAATTACAATAATAACAACTATGTTAACAGAAATTGACATGGTTTCTAAATTATTGACAATAGTTAATACCTCTTATATATCTGAAAATATTTGAATTTTTTTGCAAAAATTAAGAATTTTTTCTTGGTATTTAGGGGATTCCAAAATTAAGGCAAATGAGTCATCCTGCAGAATTTGTTGTTTAAGAGTGTTGTAATGAGGACAGTGGTTAATTATATGATTTAAATAAGAAGAGTGGATTTGTCACAGTGGTTGCAGGTGGGAGGAGGGCTTTTGTTAAATAAGTGGATATGACTCATTTTGCAGTGTCCAGTTCGGATTCTAGATATTGCTACTTGTTCCTTTCTATTTAATTCAGCACTTGTTTTTAAAATTGAAGAAATTTCCTATTTGTTTATGGAGTTCACTGGCTTTGAGCATGGACCACTTGCTGTTCCATCTGTCTTTCATTAAGATTTCAACATGTTTCCAGATATCATTGAATGTACAGGAGGTTTTAATAATTCCGTTGCTGTTTTCTTCGGTCGCCGATTCAGTCCCAAGATTTGCAGTTTCACTTCCTAGGACTTCATTGTCTTCAGGAACGAATTTGATCACAACAGACTTTCCTGCTTTGACAATATGGTGGTGCAATTCATGTATGATGATTACCATTTCGAGGTTATGAATATTATTGTTGATGCTCTGGATGGCTGGAATAGAGCTACAGAAAATGATAAATTTTTTATAGTTCAACTGTTTGATCAATTTGAAGGCTGTCATGAGAGAACAGATTTCTGCACTAGTAAGGCTGGCGTAGGGAAGTAGCTGTAGTTTAATTGTAGTATCTTGGGTAACAACGGAGGCATGTACTTCACTGCTGTTTTTAAAACCACTGGTGAATATGTGGTAACTTTCATTATCGGAATTGTTGATATCAAATTGTATACCCGAGAGCGTCCAGGGTGGGATGTTGTAGTTCCTTTTCTTTTCAATGGGAGGTTGGTGTACTTGCAACTCCTCAAAAATGTTCCTTACTTTCGCATGCAAAGGTATGTAGCGAGGATGGTAATCACATTGAGGAAATTTAGGGTTGTAGCCTTTGTAGATAATAGGGTTCGTCGACGAAGCAGCTTTGAGAGCATATTTTAATGTTAAATATTCTCTGCGATGTGAAAGGTTAGGTTCTCTGGCTTCAATGAGTACACTTCCGATGGGACTGCTATGGTAACATCCGGTACATATTCTAAGACATTTGTTATGTATAACTTCCAGTTTCAAGTTGTCCTTTTTGCTTGCTGAAGCATATATAATAGATCCATAGTCGATTTTCGATCGGATTAATGCTTTATATGTTAACATCAGAAGGCTCTTATCAGCCCCCCAATTGTTGTAAGAAATGCATTTCAGGATGTTTATTCTTTTTTACAATCATCAACTATGTGTTGTATATGTTTCTTCCAGTTCAGTTTGGAATCGAAAATCAGTCCTAAAATGTTGGTGGTATTATCAAATTTGATACTGCAGTTGTTAAGCTTAAGTCTAGGAACTCTGCTTACATTTTGTTTTGAGAATAATGTGCCGACACTTTTCTGAGCAGAGAATTTGAAGCCGGATTTAAGAGACCATTCGTATATTTTATTTAAGGCAGATTGCATTAATTTTTCACTTGAATCTATGCTTCGTCCTTTGCACAAAATGGTGATATCATCTGCATATTTTCTCACGGTGACTGGGGGGGTAATTTCCATGTCAGCATCATTGATGGCCAATAGAAAAAGAGTTACGCTGAGTATGGATCCTTGAGGCACTCCATTTTCGATGTTCTTCTTATCAGAGAGCTTGCCATTGGACCTTACTTGAATGACACGATTTTTGGTAAAGTTTTTGATGAGTTGCAACAAATTTCCGCCGACACCTACTTCTTGCAACTTAAGTATGATGCGATGCACCCATACCATGTCATATGCTTTTTCTATGTCAAGGTTGACTACTAATGCATGTTGCTTATTGGAAAAAGCTTCTTTTGTGTAAGAATCAATGCTTACTAGATGTGATAAAGTTCAGTGATGACGCCTGAAACCAAATTGGTTGTCTGATATAATCTTCTTGAACTCCAAATACCACTGTAGTCTATAGTTTATAATTTTTTCCATGATTTTACACATGTTGCAAGTCAGGGCAATCGTTCTATAGTTAGTACTTCTTGATGGATCTTTCCCTGGCTTTTGAATTGGAATGACAATTGCGGAGGTCCATATTTTGGGGAAAACATTATTTTCCCAAATAAAGTTGTAAATTTTGAGGAGAGTTTCAAGACCATTAATTGGTAGTTTCTTGAGAAGAATATAGGGGATGTTATCAGGGCCAGGTGTAGAGTCTTTGAGGACTTTGAATGTAGCCCTTAGTTCATTTAATGTAATGGGATCATTGATGTTGTATTGAGAGCACAGATCTTCGTAGTCAGTTAAAGGTTCATTTTCTTTCTCATTCTTAAAAATTTGGAAGGCTTCAGAATAATTTAGAGTGCTCGAATTATTGGTAAAGTTGTTAGCTAACTCGTTAACAATAGCATCAGGATCAGTGATAAACAGGTTATCTGTAGAATGAAGAAAATTAATTTGATTGGATCTTTTTATACCTTTGATTGCATTAATTTTTTTCCATGAATTTTTGATATCATGATCTTTGGTAATTTTGGAGACAAAGTTGACCCAAGATGAGATTTTGCTTTCTTTGACTGTTCTTCTTGCAGCAGCTCTCATTTTTTTGTATTCAATTTTATTTTCTACAGTACCATGTTTTTTGTATCTATTAGAAGCATGCTTGGATCGTTTTATTGCTTCTTTGCATTTTTCATTCCACCATGGGACCGATTTTGTCCTTTTTGAAGATTTACAAGACTCTATTGAATCATTAGCAGATTTTAAAATTATTTCTGAGAAATTATAGATAATGCTGTCAATATTTACATCATTACCTTCAAAGATGTCAGTATTATTCAACCGCCTGGATATTAGATCTTGGTATTTCAACCAGTTAGCTTTGTTGTAATTCAATTTATGGGGATTCATAGTTAGAATTGGTATGCGAAGAGGGCTACTGATGTCAATAAAGATGGGAAAATGATCACTGTCGTGCGGATCATCTATGGCGTACCAGTTGCATCTTGGTGCAATTGTAGTGGAGCATAAGGTGAGATCAATAGCACTGAGGCTACCATTGCTCACATTAAAGTGAGTTGGTTGCCCATTATTTAATAGTGTTAGATCAAGCTCTTCAATGAGTGCTTCAATGGAATTGCCCCTGGAATCATTTGTTTTTGAACCCCATAAGGTGTTATGGCAATTAAAATCTCCGAGTAGGACAAAAGGTTTGGGGAGTTGTTTGATTATATCTTTGATTTCATTAATTTCAAAGTTGTGGCTGTTAGGTAGGTAAATGTTACAGAAACACACTGGGTTATGATCTTGAATTATTACAGCTACAACCTCGATGTTAGATTGGATGTCAAGTTGTTTAACTGTTAAGAACTCTTGAACATAAGTAGCGACACCTCCACTTGCTATGCTGGATGTGGATCGATTTTTATGAAAAGGTTTATATCCTTTTATAATACCTACATGGTTGTCTTTAAAGTTGGTTTCTTGAATGCAAATGATTTCAGGTTTATGGTTTATGCATAATAATTGTAGTCTTTCTAATCTGCAATAGAATCCGTTGACATTCCATTGTAGAATATTCATAAAATTTATAGAAAATGTATAATTTTATTCAGACATATCAGATCCTGACTCTTCTGGTAATTGGTTATGTTTCTTCAATTTATTAATTATTCCTGTGATTCTGTTTTTGATCGATCTTTCATTTAGTAGGGGGTAAATTTCATTTAGCATTTCAATGATGGATTGAATATCATCAGTATAATCTTTAGCTATAACGATGGGGTTGTTAGAACCAAAAGAATTTTCAAGAAAGTTTTCCAGCTGTTCATAGGTAAGAGGGAACTTTTGAGGATTATTAGAGATAGTATTTTTAATGGGTGCAATAAGCTCTTCTACTTTCTTGATATGAGCATCTTCATGCATGGAGTTGTCATCACTTTTGTCTTGTTTCTTTTTCTTCTTTAATTTAGATTTTGTGGATTAATTTTTACAAGTTTGATTTTTGTCATTTTCTGTTTCTAATTGTGATGAAGAATCTGAAGGTAATGGTCTTTTTTGTAAAGTTGGGAAATTGTTTCTGTTAATAATAGGTTCTTCGGATATGTTAGGCATCTCGACAGATTCAGATGGGTGATGGGGTGATTGGGTTATAGGACATTTGTTTGCTTCATTAGGAGCATGTTCTTCAGTTAACTGAGGTGAAGTAGGGCACTGTCTGGCAAGATGCCCGGTTGATTTGCACAGGAAGCAAGTCATATCATCAGTTAAGAGAAAGATTCTATAATTAGTACCTTCATGGAATACTGTTGTTGTTTCAGGGAGTTTGTTTACATCTTCAGGGGCTATAAATACTTGTCTCCTAAAGCTCATGATATGGGAAAAGCCAGGGTCAGGTATTCCAGCTTTAAGGAACGAAATTTTTGATTGAATTTCTATGTTTCTTTTGGAGAGTTCCTTTGCAATTACATCATGTGGTATTATGGGGCAGACATTTGAGATGATAACCCTTTTGAGTTTATTAATAAGGGGTCTTATGCTTACTATGCGATCTTTAATGTTTACCGTACTGTGATTTGCTGTTAGGTTTTCTGCCACTTGTGTACTACTTAAAAACACACATATTCTACTGTTAGATATTCGTGAAACAAACCTTATGTCACTCTGTTAGATTGTTTGTTATTCCTTTCATCTCGAAAAGCTAGCAGAAACATCCTAAGTACCAACAGAATACCAAAAGAAGAATTCGTGTATTTGGATAAAATCGTCTTTGTTAATTTTTCGAAGTAGCCAATTTTAGGCGAGAGGCTGAAGATGCTCGGATTTCTCGGAGGTTGGGCAATTCGGGATCGGGGTATCTGCTGTACGTCGATGTTTTTAATTTTAAATTGAAGGATTTTTTCGAATATTGTAGAAATTTGCAGTATAACAAAATTGTTGAATTGTCTAGCCAATATTATATGAAAAGGCTTGTGGTGACATAATAAAGTTATAATAATATGAAGCTTAATGACTTGAATACCTACTTGTCTTTTTGATTTTGAAATTATATTGTTTATTTTCCAAAGGAAACGTTCTTTCTTGTGACACCCTGAACTTTCAAATAATTTCCAAATAAATTTTCAAGTTATTTCTTAGGGGTTATAAAGACAACTTTTACTAATTTTACGTAATTGTAATTAATGTATCTATTTGTTGAAGTGCTTAATAAATTTATTTGATGTTACATATTTTTTTAAGAATACAAAAAATACTATTAGTCAGTAGTTTTTCATCATCAAATAATTTTTCGTCCAAAATCCGGTTTCTTTCAACGAAGAAACTTCATCAAATTGTTGAAGCGCCTTAAGTATTGATACATGCAAAGTTTTATGTTTTACATAATTTTTCATACTGTTCACATGGGATATGTTTGACGTTCTTTCAAAGGCTTTCATGAAAAAAGACATTTTTTGATAAATGACAAAATTGTTCTGTAAAAGTGGCATAAAGTTGTGCGGCAGCCCGTTTATTGTCATGTGCCTTCATATTGAGTTAAAAATTCATTCTTTTAGCTATTAGGTATAAGGTTGTTATAAATTATAGAAAATTAATTTTGTCTTTAATGTTAATTTTGTATTGAGATAATAAAAACGAATATATTATGTAATAATGCTAAATCATTAATTTGATTCGTTATTTGCTTTGATTCATTTAATTCAGTTACATTCTTAGGTGTTAGGAAAAAAGTTACTGTTACCACTTTTATGAAAAAAAAATTCTTGCATTGACTTAAAGCGGATCCAATCAATGATTTATTTTTACATATCTTATCTTTTTATCTTTATAAAAAGGAATAGTTGATTATTGAAGCTATACGCGCAATATATTAAGACTAACAAATTATAAGCTAATTTTGTAATTAAATAAATTTACAAAAACAAACTTATTTATCCGATTTATTCGTTTGACATTATTTACACACGCACTGCACTATTACATTATTCTGTCGACCCTAAGTATAAATTCCTATTTTGTGAGATTTTTGTACAAGCACATTGTAAGAAGACATCTAGCTATGTTGCATTTTTGTGCCACTGATGCTGACTACAGGATTGAGAACAGTGAAAAGAATTTGCGCCAACACACATTTCATGTGGGTAGGTTCTCTTTAATATTCTAAACCAACATTTTCACTATACGTGTCGTTATTTAGAGGAAAGAACAAAGAGGGTGAAAAGGCAACTTTCTCAGAAAGAGATCATGCTTCAACGAACGTTAAGGGCGGTTCCTTCGCAAGCATGTGCGGTTAGACGTTCAACTGAAGGTTATCCACTTTCCTCGTCTTTTTTCAAACGTTTCAGAAAAGAATGACTCCTGGAAATCATTTGTCATGAATATCTTAAAAAGTTTCAGAGCTATATATTCACCGTTACTTGATGAGTCGATACGACAGGAAGCTTTCAATGATGTACTGTAGAGGAGTTGTACGTGTACTGAACATGCCGTTGCTTACCTAAAGTTCTTCAATTGCAGATAACGCTTAAACCTATTTGTGTTATTTTCTTCTTTTATTTATTTTATGTCAAAAACAGTTAAGAACTGGGTGTGGACTGCTATGGGGAGACGTGAATTCTGTGCACGTTTTCAAAATTCGGCGATCCCTACTTACGCCATATACTATTTGAACTTTGAATACAGAAAAATATGAGCGGTTTTTCAAGGATTGTTAACAAAAGTATACGCTGCGATGTAATGAAATCTTATTTCAAGGGTAAATCAGCAATTAATTTGGGCTCTCATCCCTCATCATGTCCTTCATCAACGAATAATACTTCCTACCGCGACAACATGGAGAACGATAATTTGAATAACTCTATTTCCCACTGAATTCTAGAAGACGTGCATAAATTATTAAGTTACATTTATGTTCAGTTGCAAAACAAGGGGCCATCTCAGCATGCTCAAAGGAACACGGAAACTGAACGGAAAACCTGATCGAGATGGGTTGTCATTGACCAAGAGGTTGCGGTACAATACTTGTTACAAGTTGTTTAAAATTATACAGTCTCAATGGTAAATAATACATTAAATATCACTGTTAAAATTAATATTAATTTCGTTGTGATGCTCAGTATATTCTCTAATTGTATCTAATCACTTTTGCGCCAGAAACGATTTCAATTGGGATTTAAGCTTTTCTATCGAATTTAATCGGTTAATGTCATATGACAAAGTGTTGTAAAATAATGAACATGTATTGTACGTGAATTTTCTGAAATGAGCTGTTGATACTGTTACCTGATAAATATGATTACTACGTCGAGTACTATAGTTATAGACTTCGGCGTTTTCTGAAAATATATTACCGCCCTTAAGCAAGTCATTTATGACAAAAACCACTGATTTGTGAATCAACAGACAAGGTAATGGTAAAATGTCTAGATAAATAAAGAAAGGCTTACAAGAATCACGGGGTTAGGATTTGGTTATTATTCGCACGATTCTTTTTTGTAATCTAAAAGTCTGGGAGCTATAAGATGTATTTCTACAGGATATTATGCCATATCTGAGGCGGGAATGAACAGTATGAAGTCTTTCTAGATTTGAAAGAATTCTGAACGCGTAGCATAATGAACGTGTGTAATTTTGTGTTCAATACATTTAAATGGACGTTCCATTTGAGGTTTGACTGAATCGAGAGACTTAAAAATTTTGTTGCCTCAATGGCAAACCGTTCATTTTTATTGCAGTATAGAATTGTTTATTTGAAATGGAAAACTGCATTAAAACCGTTTTCTTTTCATTTACTCTTAATTTATTATTATGGAACCAATTTGAAAATTTGATATTGCACTATTTACGGTTTCTTTATTGCAAAGAATTTTTGTATCATCCGAAAAGTGAACTGTTCTTCCGTTGAGAATTGTCGAGGGCATATCGTTTACGTATAGTAGGAAGACAATAAGGCCTTGCCGATAAGGACTAATCGATCCTTGAGAGACTCCACGTACTATTGGCAGATTTGGAAAGGTGTGTACATAATGTTCCACCATTCCAGTAAGATATTTCTACTCTCGGAGATCGTTGATTAAGGTACGAACATAACCAATTTAGGGAAATACCACGGATTCCATATGAAAGTAATTTTGAAAGTAAAATTATTATCAATGACGTCAGGAACGTTTGAAATATCTAAAACTAATTGAATAGGTGCTTTATTTTGATCCAATGATGAGGTGACATTTTTAAGAAAAGAAAATATGACTGTTTCCGTAGATTTTGATTTTCTAAATCCATGTTGGCAATCTAAAAGCGCGTCGTGTTTACTGCGAAAGGTTTTCATTCGTACATAAAAATATCTCTCTCATATTTTTGAAAAAACTGACAGAAGAGAAACAGGTCAATCATGCCGAATTTCATTTTTTGTTGCCTTATTTGAAGAGTGGCTTAATCTTTGTTGTTTTGAAAATATCTGGAAAAGTTCCGGTCCATAAGGATGCATTAATTATGTGAGTTAACGAGGGTATAATGCCAGGCGCACAGGTATTTTAAAAAAATCCGAAAATTTATCTAAACCAGCCGAATGTTTATTTTTTAGTGTACCGATTATTTTGAGAATTTCATAGGAAGAAGTTTCGGAAACGAACATTGTGTCTAAAATTTTGGGTGAACTGTCTGTTTTTTAATTTTGTGCCTGAAGACCCTTAGTGAGATCGGCAGCAATTCTCGAAAAGTATTGGTTAAAGAGACTAGCTACTGTTGCCGGATCGTTCAAATTTCTATCGTTATATTTTAAAACAACATTCTCTACAAGGTTTCTACTTGATTTGGTTGCATTTTTTATTATATTACAAATTGCTTTTTTTTTATTTGAGTTCAAAATATCCTAATCGTGTTTTATGACTTTAGCCTGCCTTATGACTCTTCTTAACAATGATTTGTCTTTTTTAAATTAGAGGAGGACATTTTGAGATACGTTATGATGTTTAGGAATGAAAGAAAGAATTCGCTTGTTTTTACATGATGTCCTAATCCATTGTGTCATCCAAGAATTGACGGGGATAGGTGGCTCAGTACATGAACTGTCACTGCAGCGCCTCTGACCGGGAGATCGTAGGTTCGAATCCCGACGGCGGTAGGGATTTCGACACTAGCTTTTCAGCTAGGTCGAATTCAGTCGCTGTCTGGAAGATAATTCTAGCGGATGGCTGCTCTGATCGGTAGTTTTCCATGGTTTCTCCGATCAACACCAGGTGAATGCTGGAGCAGTGCTCTGTCGAAAGGGCCACGGACCTCGTGCGATATTTTCTTGCTTGTCCAATCCTCACCCCTTACACTAATATGTATAACAATACCACATTTGCCGGGAGACCGGTCGGGTATTTAGAACTTGTCTCGGCTGGGTCGGTGCGCCGCTGGTGGGAGATACCTGGTTGGGGAAACCCCGTTAGCTGAAAGTAGGTCGGCGCCGGATCTGGCCATCCAGCTGGGGAAGACCACCACCACTTACCGAACAAAACAATACGCACTACTCTTACGGGAGTAATGACCATAATAGTTGACGCGCCCGGAACCAGTGACAATCAATCAATCCATAAAAAGAATTATATTTATCGTTTGTATCAACAGTATTATAAACCACGTCCCATGACTCCTGCCTCAAGTAATCATTGAATAATTTTATTTTAATTTTAGTAAAAATCTACTCATACGTGTATTATTTATTATGTCAGTAATATCATTTCTTATAATGGTTAGTGTTTGAAAGTGTATTATAATTATAGTTGCAAGGTTCAAAGGAATAAATATGCAACAATTGTAGAATGAAGAAGGAACAAGGAACACATTTATTTCTTATCAGACATAAATAGTTTAGTACATCTCATACTACACAATGTTTCATTAGATTTGCGAACCAACAGTTATATCCGAAATATATTGTTTCAGTTTCAACATTTTGAACTTGTAAAAATCCTATTCATGTCACAAACCTCATTTATCTATGCTTGATAGCTGTTTAAAAGCAGGAAATATACAAGTTTCAGAAAACAACGTAGTTTCAAAATATCGACAGAGACGTGATAGAAATGCCATCTTTTTGTGTAAAATACATCCTTTTTCGGGACCATATTTTGAAATACGTATATATAATCGTTTGAGTCATCAAAATGTACATAAATATTAGAGAGTAAATTACGAACGCTGAGACGTTTATATGTTTGGAATTGCATGAGTTAGATTTGGTAAATGCGGAAGAGCAAACTCCGATGATATCCTCTGGCAGCCACGCGCTCGAATCCGAAGCACGGCGATCGTCAGAAGTGCAGTGTGCAGCTGCGATTCAGCGCTGAATTCGCTGCGCTCTCTGCCCTGCTTGAGCGCCACGATGACATGCCTGCCAGAGTGCGCGGCAGTGCGCGGCGATGCGCGGGGGTTGGTGGGTGGCGGGTGGTTCGAGGATGGGAGAGGCGGGACGTGGTTCGCGGCCATGGCCTCTGCGGCTTGGTGGTGCTTTGCCATTCCCTCGGCCCCTCTAGTTGGTATTTCCTATCGATATTCCTTCTTTTACGTTTCTCTACCGTCTTTTGATCTTCTTTTTGCCCTTGTTATACTTTGTTTACTTTGTAGTCTCACCTTTCCAGCTTCCTATCCTTGAATGTTCTTCCAAGTGTCACGATTTCTCTCGTTTCCTTGCCTCTCGTCAAACACTCTTAACTACCTCTTTTCCTAGGCATCTACACATGTGCTATGTGCACGTCTTTATGTTCTCAATGTCAAGAATCGCCTTTCCTACCCCACATTCGCGAGGCGATCGCAGCCTCTGCAGGGGCTCGAGCCCTCGTCAACGCGTGGCCGTGGTGGTGACTGCATGCCTCAACAGTGCTGCCCGGGTGCGTGAGGGCGGCGCGGTCATCGCGCAAATGGAGGGACTTGACGGCCGTGCGCTTCGTGTGCGGGGTTGTGGGTCTGTTGCCCTTGTTGGTAATCGCCGGCTCTCCACGCGACATTCTCTCCCGGTCAATTGGAATAGCGGCTTTTTTCTTTTCCCTTCATTCTCGTTTCACCCTTTCAGCCTTCCATCGCGGCTTTGGGCCCTTCTTTTCCGCCCCGCTCTGTTTGGCGCCTACGCCTCCCACGGCTCACTTGCCGACACGTTGTTCCGTCGGGTTGCTGCCGTTTGAGCATGCTGGCGTAGTAGCAGAGGCACGGGGCGCTCTGAAACATCAAAGCTCAATGAAACCAGCGTCAGGCCTTCAGGGACGAGTGTTTTCCATCCGTACGATTCTTTTTGTGCGTTCTTCTGTGCGAAGGGCTACCTTATTGGCGTTGGGTGGTGCACTTCCTTCTCTCGCCACCTATCTCCGTTTCTTTCATTCTAAAGTGTCGGGAGGTGGTGGAAACGCCAGAGATGGGAGAAACGTCAATGAGATTTCCACTTCTCTGCCGTCCCCACAGTCCCCCTTCCTCCGCGTCCAACGCTTCTCGGCTTCCATGAACGCCGTTTCTTCTATGGCCACTGCCCTTTGCGTTCTCCCCCAACGGTGACTGAACAATTTCGGAGGCCGCGCGGCGGTCGTTTGGTTGCTCCAGATGAACGTCGCGTTCGTAATAAAGGGGCACCTTCCCCATTTCGGGAGACCTCTTTTCTGGTCGGTAAACGGGCCGTTTAAGCCTCTGGCAGAACTCCAACTGCGAGCATTCGGAAGCGGCAGAAAGTCCCCACAAATGCGGGAAAAGTTTAAGTCTGCAATGATTAAGTAAATGCTCTGCGTTGATTTACATTCCAACGCCTTAGAACGCTCCTCGTTAAGGCTTTTAGTGTGGACACTCTCGTGCGTCATTATCCAACTTCATGTTACAGTGTCAACATGCATACCAGGTAGTATTTACTGGCTTTCTCCATTTTAGTCAAAAGAGGAAGATTAACAGGTGTTAGGTGGCAGGTCGCTTAGTCATATCATCAGTTAAAGTTTATACTTAACAATATAAACTGAATATATATATATATATATATATATATATATATATATATATATATAAGATTTTTTGCCAAATTTTGAGTAAAATCTTCACAATTAAAAAAAAATACATAAAGACTGCTGCAAATCTTTTCTCTAATATTTCGAATAATGCAAAGTGCGTTTGTTCATATAGTGTACGTTCAACTTTGATTAACCCCTGAGATTCCGAAAAAAACGTTTTTCCAATTTCCCCCCCCCCCCAATTTATTCTACTCAAATATTGAAGCTAGAAATGTATTTCTTAATGTAATTGTTTTAATCTCTCATTCTAAATGACCCCGGCCCCGTCGGAGGGCGTACATAGATCAGTTTACACTCTTTCATATGAATTGTCCACTTACTACTAACTTAAACTATGCTTAACCTACTTCTATTATTGCTAATACATTGAGGTAGAATTCTCATGAGAGTTCACAATTTCTTGAACTACTGTTCACAATTGCTTGAAAAAAAAATGGGAAGGAATGAAACGGGTATCTGTTGTTTATTCTGGTTTGTGCGTTGTGCGTTGAGGATAAATTGTATTGTTTGAGTTTATCAGTATAAAACTCATCTTTAATGTTTTTAACTAAAAATATTACTTGAATGATAAAATAAAAGTGCCTTTCTGCGATTAATTTCTTTGTATTCTGCTTTATTCACACAATATTATAAGAAAAAATAAGGATAACTATTTCCTCTAATACTCGGATTAATTGATCTTTGTTTCCGGGCGCGACAACTGTCAAGGTCATTACTCCCGTACGTGTAGTGCATATTTTTATTGCGGGAGTTGGCGATAATTTTCTTCATCTGGATGGCGACATCCGGTACCGACCTACACGTCGACCCCCTCGGTTTTCCTCTACCAGGTAACGCACCAACGCAACACCGTCCCACCCAGAATAGGACAAGGGAAAGGAAGGAAAGATCTTTCCTTCCTTTCTCTACGTAAGTACGTAAGTCTACGTAAGTACTTAGTATGTCGGGAAAGTAAAAACAATATATTAATTTAAAACTAGTGGTACTACAACGGTACATCTAGGTTTGCATTTTTTATAACGGCTACGCAAGATTATACTACATAAACCTGCAACAAAACGGTTTCCAAGAAAGAAAAAAAATTCTACACGTCTAGATTCGAACGCATGTCCTTAAGAGTCACACTACCCTTATACAACCAGCTGCTCGGCTACATAAACCTTCTCGAAGCTTAAATAAGTTGAATATTTGCATTTGCAATTTTCAAAAATACAGTGATTTTGACTTCATTCTAGTTTTCAAGAACACATTTAATGATGGATAAAAGTCTCTATATCCAAATTGTAGTTTTGCAATGTTCATTTTTTGGTTGCTGTTTCCGAAACTTCAGAGAAATTGCTGAAAATAGAACATATTCCAATTTTTCAGCGTCTGTTACATATCTGAGCAAAAAATGAGCTGTTTAAAAAAATGTTTAAAAATTGACTATATTTTATGTAAAATTACGTGATAACTACTCATATTTGCAAAAAGTTTTACATCAAATCCTTTAAAGATCTGTTTTGTAGAATATATTTTGTTAAGTAATAAATCTCTAGTTCCTGCAGGCGCGGCTCGTCATTAAAGGCTGTAAGGCGGAGCCTCCCCTACAAAAATCGCCGCCAAAAGAATGTAAAAAATATTTATAAATGTATTTATTTATTTATTAATAATGGCTTTCTGAGTTATATTATGTAATAATTATATCAAAATTTTTATATGACAGTGCTACAACGCTCGTTCGTAACGCATTTGAAGCTGTTGACAGGGAAGAGAAAAGCGTTAGGCTCCCACTTCATTCTGCCATAAGCCCCTATGTAAAACGAGGAGGGCGTGACGTCATGCATTCACTGCACAGGCTTACGGGCGGACGAAGGCTGCGGCCTGGCAGCCTTCAAGGGTCAGGACCTGGGCGCGGCCGAAGCTTGGGTGGGCGTAGGGTATGAAGAACGGCGTGCTCACCAGATAGCAATACTATGCAGCTCAGTGAGATGCACTGAGCATTAACTAGTTGTTCAAATACGCGGTAGGATCGCTACTCCTTTATCGAAATGTGTATACAAATACATTAATTAAAAACCAAGTCCTAATGAAAAACGTAGACAAAACTCTGTCAAAGAACACGTTCCCCTGCTGTCCCCATAAATGAAAATCTAGTACTACCCCCGAATTAACTTCATGAACTGGCGGGAAAATCGACACGCCCTGCTTTCTGAAGTGCCGTTAGGTACGCACCACAGAGCAGTTTTTGTATGGTACGAAATTTAAGTGGTTGTCTGTTGTCTTGTTAGCGGTGTAGGTGAATTGTTCGTAAGTCATAGTGTGCTAGTGTAGCTGCGTTTGCTTCATTTGTGGTGTTGGGTAGTTTTATGGATTTTATTGGTGTTGGTGTATTTGTTGTAAAATGAATTCAGTGAACAATATACGTGGTAACAATTTGGATCTTCATTCGAGGATACAGGTGAAAACCCTTGCAGAACGTTGTTTTTCCACTCTCAAAAGGATGAAAACCTTCATTCGAAACACAATGAAAGATCGACTGTGTGCGTTGGCAATGTGTTCCATTGAAAAGGAGTTATTGTCATCACCGAACTTCAATGAACTCGTCATAGACTACTTTGCAGAACAGAAAGAGAGCAGAGCTGACTTCATTTATAAACAAATAAACTAACGTAAGCCAAATATTATAAGTATGTAACGTTAACATAGATGTGCTGCGGTGCACCCCATCCCCAGCAATTAAACAGTTGCAGCCTACCCCATTTAGAAAATCACGAGCCGCGACTGAGTTCCTGTATTGTAATTGTAGGACCAGGCCTAAAAAGTTTGAACATTTGCAATTTTGGAAAATTCCGAAATTTCAACGACAATGAAATCTGTGTCATTTCTTAAACTTGTTTATTGGGGAAAATATGTAATATGAAAATGTTGAGTTTTTTGAGAACATTTTGAAAATGTTAAGACATCAAACTTTTTCTTTAATTTTTTCTCGAATAGGCCAACATACACTTGTAAAACTGGTAATGGGGACATTTTCGGTACACTATATTTTCGAAAGTTGCAAAAATGTTAACATTTGAAAACCACAATATTAATGAAAGTTATTTTTATCTTAATGAAAAATATTTTTTAAAATTAGATCTTCAAATGAGGTCATGTACAATTTTCTCAAAATGCGAGTAGTTTTTGCGCAATGTTTGCTAAAATTAAAGACAGTTTATAAAAAGCTCTAAAACCGCACCAAATTTGTTCTTTAATTTACATCCTCAAAGAGATCAAACGACGCTTAAAAATGCATATTTTATTTTGGTTGAACTCTTTGAATTTTCGAAAATTGCACACATTTTCACAAAAATGAGAGAAAGTGTGTGTTCTTGTAGAACTACGAGGACGAATCAAAAAGTAAGTTACACTTCCAAGTTATGGCCATTTATGAAACCGCCTACACACAGGGGACACGGCTATGACAACACACAATGTAAGTTCAGTTTTCCACACAGTCCCCAAGAGATTGTAAACATTTCTCGGAACGATCAATCAACTTTTCGATTTCGGATGCGTATAAATTACCTCCAGTGCCATGTAAGCATTTGGAGATAGCTGCTTTCACCTCTTAATTTCGGAATCGTCGTCCACCGAGATCCTTTTTCAGCTTACTAAACACATGATAATCGTATGGCACTGTCTCGACTGTATGGAGAATATTGCCATACCTCCCACTTCAATTGCTTCAGCAGTTCGGACGTTAGGCGTGCCGTGTGAGATGTTGCGTTATCGTGCTACAAAATTACACCGGCGCTCAATTTCCCTGACGTTTTCCTTTAATTGCTTTACGCAACCGGTTCAACGTTTGACAATACGAAGACACCTCCAATTTGGAGTGAACATCCAGTTGATGCGCCATTGAGCCTAGCCCGCTCTATACACACTACACGATGGGACACCCCACCTACCTTCCTATTGGACGTGTCAGCAGTTACTGTACCTTGCTACACATTTGCCACGGTCATGACACACAGCGTGCTCTCTCGGCGAGCTAGTGTGACTTACTTTTTGATTCGCCTACGTACTAGTTTGTTTCTGAATTTGTCGTTTAGTGTTTCTGTTTGATTCTGTTCATCGACTTCCCCTAAGATGTAATCCAGCTCATTTATTCTTATAAATCCTCGAATCTTTTACCCTGTCTTTCACATCTTGGCTCTTTCATAATTATCCTGTATTCTTCACATAAAAGAACAAAGTTGTCACCTAAACATGTGTTCTTCGACATTGGCCTAAGTATGCACAATTTTACCTGTAACCGCAGCACTTAAATTACAAATATATTTCCTGATCCTGAAACGTCGTGGTGTCTCTCCTCCCCGCTCTCTTCTCTCTGTTCCTCCCCCCAATCTCTCCCCTTTCCTCTGTTCATATGAGTAACATGGCGGAAAATATCATCGAGCGATTATTACGCGGCGCCATGCAGCTGAAAATATCAGCGCAGTGAGATTAAAATGGAGCGAGGCGTGGTGGCGCGAGCGATGAGAAGCGTATGGGGCGGGGGAGTGAAATGTGTGCGATGCTGTGTCCAGCCTGCGTCCGCCCGTCCTCCATGTCCCGTCCTCCTGTCTGCTTCACACCTTCGGGTTCACCGTAATACTTCGCCATCCGAAACGGTGCTTATTTTTAGAGTAAAACATTTTGAATGTGTGTGACAAATGTCTATGCTTTTTTTATATTTCGCTCGTAATAAGCATAATTATTTTTCGGAGAAAAAGTAGTATATGCATTTGTTATTGTAAGGTCTATTATTTACGGTTATTTCTTTTTTGAATCAGTAAATTAAAACATACAAAGGATATAGGCGTAAATACATGGTAGTGAAGAACATGAAAATTTCTCTAAAATATGCCAAGTAATCTTTACTGACAATGCCAAGTACGCAGATGCTACGCTGTTTTGGAGTGCTCTAAATCCATCTCAGAGGAAACAACAAACAAAAACAAAGGGAACAATGCTCTCAGAAGGGCTCTTTTCGTCGACAATAAGATAAGCGCTCTCGGTTGCTCTCTTGTGCCTTGGAGCATTTCAGTAAATTAGATTCAAGCGATGCTTCTGTGTTTTCACGTCCCGAAGAGACCTCGCCGACGGCCATCTCCAGAACGAAACGCTCCCGAGATTTCTCAGGTGCCTATGGCTTTTCGCAGGCAAGCGCGTAAAAGTCGAGAAGAAGATTTTCCAACTTATAAAAAGGAGGTTTAAAAATTGCCATTTTATTTTCATGGGAAGAGTATATCTTTTGATTTCAAAAATTCTAGGCATTGTTATAAATATCGATTGAAAATATCTCCGTTTTCCTCATTCCATAGCTTACAGTTCGCCGACTTCAACATTTCGTTGTCATCTATTAAATAATGCTGGAATAATTCCAAATAATAAAATAAGACCTCAAATCCTCCCTCATGCTGGAGGGAGACGTGGAGACTCAGGGGTTGGCCACATCCCTACGATGCACCCAGTGGCCAAAGACAATAAAGTCTCATACTAATGTTCTTCCACTTTCCGGAGAATACTATCGGGCGGAAGACAACAGTGGCCTCAAGCCCCAAAATAAATTGAAATATAATCAAAGAACATTTTATCTTTAAGAACTAATGATGCATGCAATTAGCAATATATCATAATTAATTTATGGAACTTTGTGTTCATATGTTATACAATTTTACATATAATATATTTGGAGCAATGCTCCGTTAAATTTTAACTTTTATCTCGTAATGTCGCAATCATTCACTGCCTTTTATCCCGTCGGCTAGGGGCTCGGCGCCGTTAGTAATCGGGGTTTTCAGGCGGTCACCTAGAGCCAGATACAAAGACACCCAGTTCCCATCGTTCTCGGCGACGAAACCAGCGTGCCGAGACCTCTGGGTCCGAGAATGCTAATTCCGGCATGGCCATTATCGAGAACGAATGATAACGATGGTAGGCCTGTTATCGGCGTGTACCCCCTGAGTCGGTGGGCAATTAGATGATGGATAACAAATCTGGGAGGAGATACTGGACCTCTCGACACCGTTTATTGCAGAATCCTTTCTATTAAATATCTTACACGCATATATTTTTCCACATTCATTGCAGGAGGTAACTGAACTCTAAGTATCAAATAGTACGGGATGCGCTTCTAGGACGAAAACTGAATAAAAATTTGATCGCAAAGTTATTTTATAATATTTATAATACTTATTATAAACAGTAATCCTACAAAACCTTTTCTTAAATATTATTCCTTAACCCATCAGTTATAAAGCAGGTGATTCCTGCATTTCCATTGTCAACGAAAACATTAAACCCATCTATCTCGACTTCCAAATTTAATTTATCGCATACTACGTACTTACGTAATAAAGAGAAGGAAATTATATTTTATTACAATTTTCGTATTTAATGTTAAATCTAATGTAACTTGTAAAGCACCTCGGTGCTGAGCTTGAAATAAATAAATATAAAAAAATAAATAAATGCAGAGATGAAGAGAGAAGTTTCGACAGATAAAACGTATTGTGAGTTCCTGCTACCGATAAAAGTGGATAATTCTTGTACTTATAATTAGTAAATTATTTCCTCTAATACGTTGGGTAATAAGAATTTGTGGATTCACAATAATGAAAAATTGCTTTACAGCAAAACGTCTTTCTGTCCGTTCGTCCACAACACCAACGCCTAAACCTTTCAGAGTATTCTCTCCAAAAGTGATATTCATCGATCTGGCGGAACTCGAGGTCCTCCTAATTTGAAAAAGATATTTTGATTTTTGGAGATACTTTACATCAAACTTCAGTGTCACTTTCAAAATGTTCTTAAAAATGTCTTCAAATTTTACTTTCTTGCTACGCAGATGGAGAGAAAGATACGTAATGCTGGGAATTTTCGACGACAAACACTTATTATAGGGCCCTGGTAACAAAAGAGTTGATAAATACAGTTGCTAAAAGTAGAAAAAAATCCTCTAAAACGTAGTGGAGTCAGAATCTATGGTTTGGGGGTTCTTGATACCAAAAAATCGAATGACGGCAAAACGTCTGTCCGTCTGTCTGTCCGTCCGTCCGTCCGTCCCTCTGTGAACAACGCTAGCGGCTAAACCGTTCACCCGATTTTCTCCAAAATTGATATTCTCCGATCGATTTGGCTGATGTCGCGGCCCCTTGAATTTAAGACCGATGTTTTAATTTTGAGGGTACTCTACTTTAAGCCTCTGGGATATTATTAAAATTAAAAAAAAATTGCGTCATCGTTTTTTATTATATTTCGATGTAGGATATTGTGAAGGATTTCAAGAAAATGGTCCAAATTTCATGGTCGTTGATTACCCTAATTTTTCGAAAATTGCAAAATTGCAAAATTTTTTGGCAGTCTACCTACAACTAAACTATTAAATATATAGATTTTTTCGCTTAATCAAATTTGTTTCTTAAAGATATATTTTGAAATCGGAATTTTGACATTTTGATTTTGAATTGATTTTAAAATCGGATTTGAAATAATTTTTTCGAAAATTCGAGTACTTTTCACGTTATTTTGCGTGAAAATACGGGCGAGAAAATACGCGCAGTTTTAGCACCACTAGTTTTCTTTACATTTCATGGCGAGTAGAGCGAAGTATGTTTATAAAAATAGCGCAGGTCCCATGTTCGTTGAAATCTCTGAAATTTTGAAAATTGCAACGTCAGAAATTTTTTCGGCTTCTACAATATTGATAGAATTGTTTTACTCAATGAAATTTTTCCTATAGTTAGATTTTTAAAGAAAGTCATGTATAAGTTTTTGGAAAATATCAGTAGTGTTCGCATATTGGGTGTGAAATAAAATCAATTTTAAGGAAATACGTTTCTTAAAAATGACTTCACTTTTTCTTCAGTTTTGTTGAGAACAGCGAACTAAGCCTCTCTCGGTGGCTCGTTGGTTAGCGTGCTCGCTTTACACGGCGCAACCCCCCGTCCAGACTACCTTTGCGCTTTCCTTACAAATATCTCAGTACCAATTGCTGTGTGACGATGAGAAAGCCACCCCCCAAGATTTTGAAGACGAGTATATACGGTGAAGGGATGTCTTCGTGCTAACCACACGAACCCCTTATCCCATGCCCGAGAGGCTGGGTCACGGCTAATCGGCCAAGGCCCGTTGTGGGCTGTCGAGCCAAAGAAGAGGAACAGAGCAAAGTTGATTTATAAAAACGCCCCAAGTCTTATTAGCGTTGAACTCGGTATTTGCAAAAATAATTATTTGCAAACGATAAAAAAGTTTTCAACGTGATCCCAGAATTAGATTTTTCTTAATTAACTATTTTCTTTACAATCAAATCTTTAAATAGTGTAACTTAATGGGAAACAGTATATTTCCCGTAATTTTGAGTTACCTTTACATATGTTGCGATGACGTATGTGCTGTTATAACACGACTAGTTTATTATCAAAATTAAAAATTTGTGTAAATTATTTTCTCCTTTTTAAGAGAGCTTACGGTTCATCTCGAGTAAAACACGTCGAAACTACCAAGAAACTGCCCACCGAGAACCCTCAGCCGAATGGCATGACAAACCGCGCCCGCGCGGGCCTCTTGCCCTCCTGTCAGCCCCGGCGCTCCTTGGAGTGGTGCAACTGCAACTTCCCCTGACGCCGCTCTTATTTCCCCTCCAAATCCAGAAAGGAGTGTACACACGCAAGCTCAAGCGGCGTGAGGCGGGGAATTGTTGCTTCCTACAAAAATATATCAAATTTGTTCTATCAATTAATCAAGGATTCAATTATGTTTATATTTTGTTCTCTTTATTACAATTTCATGTTTATTTTCTGTTTAATTTTGCCTTATATGAACATTTTTGAGAACTACAGGAATATGTTTGAATGGAAAATTGTTTCCATGTTTTCTTTTTTATTATGTTTTATTAAATAATTCCGTTGTGTTGTATACAGTTTAGCAATAATCTGGAATAACTTAAGAAGTCTCTAAATGTTTACAATTCAACGATTACGGGCAAAGAGCTACTTTAAAAGACAATAGTATTTGTCTGGGGCAAATTAAGTTTGATTTGGGAGTGATTTACTGCCACTCCAGAGCTACTTGTACAACCCTTTCTTGTAAAAGTTGCGTCAGGTGTTTTGGACGAAGTGCCTGCGAACTCTAGTGAGAGAGTTTAGCTTGCCTGTGACCTTGACATGCCTGCCATAGAGGAAAGATATCTTCCCTCTATATCGATACTGCCGAGATCGGCCGCGATTGAGCGGTTCTGACAGCTCCCATCCCTGACGAGAAACCTACGTATTTATTTCGCAAGCAGATAAGCAGCACGCGCGCCCACCGAGACCGCAAAAGCAAGCCGGCGAGAAAGATCAATAATACAATAGAATGCGTACGGTCACCCATCCAAGAATATGTGGTGTCTTGGATTGCTTAACTTCCGTGACTTCACGGAACGTAGTTACGCAACACCTAACGACCCCGATACAGTACAGCCCTATCCAGAAAATAATTGATCAGTGATTCTGGGCGCGTCGAGTGCTAAAGATCGTTAGTCCTGTAAGTGTAGTGCATGTTTTTATTGAGGGAGATGTCGGTTATCTTGGCGCGGAGGTGGCGTCCCCGCTGGATGGTGAGATCAGGTGTCGACCTACACGTCAGTTCGCGGGTTTTCACCGGTAGCGGTAGCTCAGTGCATCAACTGATGTTACTGCAGCGCTTCTAACCGGGAGGTCCTAGGTTCGAGTCCTGACGGCGGCAGGATTTTCGACACTAGCTTTTCAGCTAGGTCGAATTCAGTTGCTGTCTGGAGGAGAATTCTAGCGGCCGGCTGCTCTGATCGGTAGTTTTCCGTGGTTTCTTCGATCAACACCAGGCGAATGCCGGAGTAGTACCCTAACAAACGGGCCACGGACCGCGCGCGATCTGTCCTTCCTCTTCCTTGTCCTACCCTCTCCTCTTACACACACACGTACACTAACATGCACTACACTACCACATATCCCGGGAGACCGGTCGGGAGCTTAGAGCTTGTCCCGGCTGGGGCGGTGACCCGCTGGTGGGAGAGTCCTGGTTAGGGGGAAACCCCACTAGCCGAAGGTAGGTCGGCGCCGGATCTCGTCATCCAGCGGGGGAAGATCACCGCCATCTCCCGGGAAAAAAACATGCACTACACTAACGGGACTAATGACCTGAGCAGTTGACGCGACCGGAAACATAAAAAAATCAATCAATATTTTTTTATTTTTATATTTATTTAAATTTTGTGTTATATTTTTTAAAATCTTTTGCAATATGAGAATGCATATTTCTTCATTTACATTTATAATCTGAAATTTTAACTGCTATTATCTGTATTAATTGCCCCCCCCCGTCGCATTTCATTTTTGCAATTTTATCTGCTATATGTTCCTTATCTTTTGCAATCATATAATGTGTCTTTCTTTATTGATATTTTATAATGTTTAATTTGAACTGCGACTAATCCTCCCGTTGCATTTTTTGTTGAAATTTTATCTGCTATCTGTAACTAAAAAAAATTAAATATATCCATTAATTGTAATTTAATTTTCTATCTTATTTTTTATTTTTTTATAATTTTGTTATATTTTTCTGTATCTTGTAGACTGACGATGAAGCCGGCTATCTTAAGAAAACTAATATGTTGACGAAGATGACCTCTTTTATTTCTCAGAGGAAAGAAGCTACTCCGCCAATTCCATTCTTCTAAAAACCACTCACTTTGCCCAACAAATAATTACGCGCAATCCTACCTGTTAGGGAATACTTCTTAACTGAATCTAACTCCAACTACAGGCATTTATTAAAAAAAGGAAAAATACCCCTAAAAATACTGGTATTTCATGTCGTATATCAGTAGTTTTAAAGTTATTTTAACTCTTTCACTGCCAAGAGCCGATGCGTTTTTCAAAGCCAAACTGCCACGGGCCGATCAGAGCCTCGCTTGTGCTTTTAATTCATTTATTCAGCAATAGATAGCGTAGAATGCCTCTTTTCGTGTTGGTTAAGTTTTCAACTGGTCGTTTTGAATGAAACATATCTCATTCTAATGTGTTTGAAGTTACAAAAGCTATTACATAGATCTGCAGCATAAGTGCAATATGGCATTTGCTAAGAAACAAATTCCACACAATAATTTTAAAAAATTGTAATATGTAAGCCATACTTTAAAAAACAATAAATATTTAAAGACTTATTCACAGATGTGTAAAGAGTTTGTTTTTAATACTTTTAGATCTTAAAAAACAATTGTAGCAAAACAAATCGTTTAGAACTTAATTTTTTTTTGAAATATGAAAACATATTGTGTTAAAAATTATTTTTTTCCAAGGGAAAATATTATTCTACCTTAAATCCGAGACATATTAAAAGTAATTTATATTTCTTCTTTCCACAAAAAAAAATAGTTTGCATATCTTTTAAAATTAAGCTGTTAGAGAGATTTGAAAATGTGTCTGCATTTTTTTGAATTTCCCCTGTGGCAGTTTACGCAGTACTTGGCCGGGAGGCGCCGGCAGTGAAAGGGTTAAATAAAGGTGTAATAGAGGTAAAGGCACTTCTATAGTGGTATAAATATCTTTACCGTTATAATTTCGGTATTCGGTCGCTGGTTTTGTGTTTCTTTCACTCGAAAATCATTAGTCTAGGGTTTTGTGTTCACTTTTTAAAATTAGTGTGTTTTATCGTACTCTTCAAATCATGCTACAAATGGTTTTACGATGAAAAACGTTTTTAACTGAATACATTTATTGACTTTGTAACTTCCCACAAAATATCAAAGTCTGTAATTCTCATTAAATCCTTTCATGTCATCCATCGGACTATTTCTACGAAGTCAAATTCAAGGGCATTCAAATGAAGTCTACTTCAAAAGGTTGACAAATGAAATGAGTTTCGAGAAAGATGAGATAAATCGTGATTCGAGTTTTCCAAAACCAAAATGTGGGCCCAAGTGCACACGGAGAGCTTCTCGAGTCTCGCGCTTGCTTTAGGCGTCGCGTCGCGCTTCTTGCGTCCGGGATGTAGGCGCCGCCTGCGCGCACCTTCACGGGATTCCCTTGACTCGGGAGGACGCGAGCCTCGAGTCTTCTATTTGATCGTTGCACAGAGGAAAGAAGCTGCCCCGCCAATTCCATTCTTCTAGCGGATAATCTAAAATAAAAAGTAGGAGTTGTGAAATTTTGGGAGTGGAAATAGTACATGAAAATAAAAAATTTAAAAAACGAAAGTGTAGCATATATTAAATATTCTCCGGACGTCTCCCCACAATAAATAGTTACATTTATGTATTCAATACCTTGAACGATTCTGTCTGTAGTCGAACAAGGATAAAATAAATTCAAAAACCAAAACAAATCTCTTCTACTTTAAAATGATTCATAATAACTCAAGAGTATTAAAACGTATTTGACATTTGCTATTGATTTTAACATTTTACATTATTGTGAAAATTGTATCAAGTTAGAAGAAGATTGGCTGGGCTGAGTTACCTCAGAGCCAGCAATGTGGCTGTCTCTGAAGCGAATCTGACCGGGAGGGTGTAAGGTTCGAATCCCAATGGTGGCCTCATTTTCAACACTAGCTTAATTTAGCTAGATCGAATTGAACCACTAACTCGGGGAGAATTGTAGAGGCCGGCTGCTCTGTTCGGTATTATTCCGTGATTTCCCGATCAACTCCAGACGAATGCCGGGGCAGTACCCTATCAAACGAACCATGGGCCGCACGCGATTTTCCCTACTTCTTCTTCTTCTTCTTTGTCGTCTAAATATCTCTTCTTACTCACACACACTCACATGCACTACACTACCACACTTTTCTGAAGACCAGTCAAGAACTTAAAGCTTGTTCTGAATGGGGCTGTGCCCCGCTAAGGGAGATTCTTGGAGTGGGAAATCACCTGCAAGCCGACATGTAGGTCAGCGCCGGATCTCACGTTATAGAGTTCGAAGAAGACGTACACCTTCCGGGATAAAACATGCACTACGAACTGGGCTGACAGTGGACGTTGAAAATGTCGGAAGCATCAATAAATCAATCTATCAATAAATGCTCAGACGCCGGTGTTCCTCTCCCGCTAGGATGTGAAATGCAGCGGCGAATGAAATTTCGGCTTCAGAGGTCTTTCCTCTCTCCAAATATATCCCGATCAGTCGGATCGAACTCTAGACTCCGACTGGTCTCCCTATGTCTGGTAGTGTAGTGGAGTATAAGGCGAAAAGATGAGGAAGAAATGACGTACTATCAGTGGCCCATTTGATAAAGAATTTCGGCAATCGCCTGGTAATGATCGGAGACACGATTGAAATCTACCTTTCAGAAGACGTGACAACTATAATTATTTTCCAGCCAACAGCAGAATTCGACCTACCTAGAATAGTTTGTCTAGTGTGGAAAATCCACCACCGTCGTGACTAGAAACTTAAGACCTTCCGGTCAGAAATTCTGCAGTGTCAATAGTTGTTCCTCTGAGCCATCTCAGCGGTAAAATGACGTTTTCCGCAAAAATACCGGTATGATTCTAGTGAAATACCGATGTTTTGTCATGAAAATACTTGTAGACCTTTAAATAGAGGTATTTTACCGGTATAAACGGATAAAGGCAAAATACCCCTAAAAATATCGGTATTTCACATCGTATATCAGTATTTTTAAAGGTATTTTAAATATAGGATTAATAGAGGTAAAAGCACTTCTATACCGGTAGAAATATCTTTACCGTTATAATTTCGGTATTCGGTCGCTAGTTTTGTGTTTATTTCATTCGAAAATCATTAGTCTAGGGTTTTGTGTTCACTTTTTAAAATTAGTGTGTTTTATCGTACTCTTCAAATCATGCTACAAATGGTTTTACGATGAAAAACGTTTTTTACTGAATACATTTATTGACTTTGTAACTTCCCACAAAATATCAATGTGTGAAATTCACATTAAATCCTTTCATGTCATCCATTGGACTATTTCTACGAAGTCAAATACAAGGGGATTCAAATGAAGTGTACTTCAAAAGGACGACAAATGAAAGGAGTTTCGAGAAAGATAAGACAAATCGTGATTAGAGTACGGAGAAAGGTTTTGAAGTTCGCTTTCGGGGCCGGGGCGTAGTAGCGGGCGCTGGCTAAGACAGGGCAACAGGACCTGTCTGGCGGGGCGGGGCGGGGCGGGGAGGACCGGAGCGAAGGTGGGCGGGTGGTTGGTGCGCGGTGCCGGGGGCACAAAAGCCCGTGGCACCCCCCGCGCCTCCCGCGCCCCCCGCGCCGCCCACGCCGCCCACGCCCCTCCGCGGAAAAGGTGCCGTACAAAGCCCATAACAAGGCGGCGCGCGAGGCAACGCCGCCCGCCCCTGCCCCTGCCATTAGACCTCCGGCCCCGTTGTTCCGCGCCGGGCACCACCTCGACCGGCCGACGCTGACGTCGCTTCCGCTGCGACCGCCCCTCGCGGCCCCACCCGCCAGGTCTGGCTCCGACTCGGCTCGGCACTCCCTGCCAAAGCTCCTGGCCAGTCCGGTGGGAAAGCGAAATATTTATTGTCCTGGTACTCTTCTTCATGATCCATATAACAAAATGTAAATATCTCCAGCTTTCCCCACAACGAAATTTACTTGACTTCCTCAGCTCAATTTACTGTCCAGTTGTATTCATAAGAATTTGCAAGACGTGGCTATAGATATGACATTGTCGTTCAACTTGTACGTAGTTTCACTATAACTTCGACCCTTACCAAACGTGATACCTTTGCTCTTTGAACCATTTATTTTCGTGCCGTTTGTTTCCTACCAGGAGGGTAATTTTTCACCGTCTTGCTGCAAAATATCTATGTCCTCCTCTGATTTAATAACCTGATACAGTCATCGGAAATAGTCTTGCATTTGAAGCTAAATTTTTTGGCAAGTCATTCACGAAGGCGAGAAATATGAGAGGTCCAATGACACTTCCTTGTGTAATCCTTGCCGTAAGGCTTGCGAAGGTTGATGAATAACTTTCAATTCCAACCTTCTCTTTCATGGTCACGAAGTAGTTCGTATACCCACGCCACCACCTTTGTGTCTACACCCGAATGTATTAATTTCTTTACAAGACGATACTATTGACAGCTTTGGAAAAATCTATTACTACTGCGTTAACCCTTCCAACTTCATCAATTTCATGTAGTTTTGGTACTGTAGAAGTCAGACAAGCTGGCTTTCGCAAGAAAAATCATTCCTGAGACCGTGTTGACCTCGATAGAGCCATTCCTTGCCCGCCCATTCTTTCCGGAAGTAGTTACTAATTAGTTGTTTCATGAATTTGCGTACGACTGATGTAAGACTTATCGGTCTATAGTTACTACGTACTGTTTTATCGCCGCTTTTAAAAATAGATACTACGAGAACTAACTTTCAATCTTCCGGTATGCAAGTGTTATTGATAGATACATTAAAAAATCAAATTATGTAAGGTAGAATTGCCTCTCCATCTAGTTCAATGATGTCTGTGAAAATAGAATCTGGACCTTGAGGTTTTCCGCTTTTAATTAATCTTGTTCTTTTCTGTACAGTACTTACGTCGATATGAAAGAGATATCTTAAAACGTTGTTGTCTGAGTATAGTTAGTTTTCTGTGTAAATAGCAAACTGAAATACGCGTCAAAGCCGTTTGATTTTTCTTTATCGTCAGTTATTGGTGAATTATGAAAACCCTCAACTGGTATCTCATCTTTTTTCCCTTCCTTCTAGGGACATTCTTAAAAAAATCCGACCAATTATGAACATCCGCATCAAGGATATATTTGAAATGACGTTTATTAGCAATTTTCCTTTCCTTTTCTAATGCTTCTGAGAAGTTTCGACATAACGTTATAATGGTTGTCACTAATGTGTTTGTTACTAAACGCCTCTCTGGTTCTTCTTCTCTGTCTTTCTTCTTTTCTCTGCAAACTTCTTTGATTTATTTTCAGTACTCTATTGATATTTTATAGTTCGTATTATTAGTATAATAACAATTTTCTTCATAAATTTGCTTGGCAGAACACGTCTGTCAGTGATGCAGCAACTAGATCGCGTGTCCTACCACTGTGCAAATGCAGTAATTCTACAGTCTCCTAAAAGTTGAGAGGACTATGATTTTTCGGGTTGAGCCGACTGCTATGTCGCCTGAGCAAAGATGTATTGAACCATGAGAGTGCTTTTGCACAGCATGAAACACTTTGGCGTAAACGCTGTCAATCCACTTTTGAGGCTCTATGCATGCCCAAACTCCGTGATGCTAAACTGATAGTGGAACTGCTATTCTACACGGATTAGTGAATGTAAGCTCCTGACCTGTGTTGTACATTGAGTCTGTCACATTATTACCACAAATGAAATTTGTTCCCAGCTGTGGCGATAGTGCGCTACGAACTCTCTTTCCATTTCACAAAGTTGTCTTCCAACAATTCTCAGAAGCGCTTCAGTGATAAATAAATAACCTCTAAAATAGCCTTTTTAATGGAGAGAATAAAAAGATTTCACATGCCACACAAATAGAGGAAATGCTAATGTTTTATTCGCCCTTTCATCCACTGTTTTCAACCGAGGTTGAAGACGCAAACTTGGATTTCGCAACACAGTGTGTTAGCTCCCATAGATTCAGGGGCACGCGAGAGAATTATGAAATGCTATCAGGAGATTATAAATTATTTTTATTCGTTCATCTTCAGAAGTTTCACGGATTGCATGCACTGCAGGTAGTCTACATCTCTGACATTTATATTACTAATTTCTAATGCGCACTGAAATAGTGAAAGAAATAATGAAAGAATATTATGAAATCTCCGAGCTTTTGAAAGGTGTGTATGGATTTGTTAAATACTCAGGAACTCTGGAAAATTCAAAAAATCTAAACTAGTAATTTTCAATGCGCGCAAAAATCTAAAGAAAACTCTTCAGCTTCTGGCCAACTCAAGTTCTCGAAGTTTTCTCTAGGTATTCAAGAACTAGAGAAAAATACGGACGATAAAAACGTTTTCATTTAGACTAAAAAATGCAAATATTTGATTCTGTTGATCCGCCTATTCTTCTACTGTACGGATGATTGGACTCTCATATTTACTGCTGTGTGCCACTGCTTACGATGCAGCTGGCGTCAGGCGGCAGCAAGTCTCCAAGGACGAGGCCACCTGCCATTAAATATTCGCTTTTCAGATGTGGCGTTTTTGGAACATTTTTTTTTCATATAAGGAACTCTGATAGCGCATATCTACGTACTATACCACATTATTGCAGGATTCGTGAAGACTGTTTTTGTAGAGATATTAAAGTTGTTGGAGTGTTAAATGTGAGTTATTTATTTATATTTTTGACTAGTGTGCTTGCTACCTTTTGGAAAAACGTTTGTGCGATTGTTTTCAGGACAATGGTCGCTGCTACTGCTACTGCTACTGCTGCTGCTGCTGCAAGTCACTAGTTTAAAGCTATATTTTCAAGAATAAGCGAAAAGCTCATTTGTAAAGAGCTTTACGTTTTGCTTCGACCACTCTGCAAACAGGAATTCTGCTATAACTCGCCGAGAAATAAAAGGCCAAAATATATAATCTTCACATTGGAAAATCGCCCTTGGTGGCTCGTTGGTGCTCGCTTTCCACGGCGCAATACGGCGGGTTCGATTCCCGGTCGGGGCAAAAATTAACTGTACGCTTTCCTTGCGCTGCACTTCCTTACTGTTCGCTTGCCAGTATTCGTTGCTGAATGGCGATGAGAAAGCTCACTTCTCAGGTTGAGACGACCAGAGACACGGCATACGGATTGCTATGTGCTAAACACACGTATCCCTCAACCCATGTCCGCAAGGCCAGTTCGCCGCTGGTAGGCCTCAGATCGTTAAGAGCTGTCGTGCCAAAGTACCTACATATATAGGGAAATAACCACTCGTACTCTTTACATAGAAAACGGTTGAGGAGCGTTCGGGACACTATGAACGTTCTATCAATTTATGACATTTATAATTTATTTTGTTATAATTTTCTAAATTACTAAGTCTTTACTAAATTACAATTTTTTTTTAATTTCTAAATTTTCAACTAAAACCGTGCGTAGCTGCTATATGTCTGTGTTTAAGTGGGAGGGAGAGGCCGGTGTAAAGTTGGTCCGCACCGAAGTTCACGGGACATATGCAGCTGAAGTCTAACGGTCTTGCTTCTTCTTAAAGAAAAAAATGGTCATATAACTACTGTTTGGCGCTTTGGAGCGCTCTAGTAGTATAATTTAGCAACATAACAATTGATTAGCACTAAAATTTCCAAAAACATTCTTCCGGAGGGCTCCGACAATGACTGTACGCGCACAAAAACGACGACAATGAGCGAGCGCTATGCGCACCAAATTAATGGCATAGCGCTCGCTCATTGTCGTCGCGCTTTGGTTCCATAATAAATATTAGCTTCATTACGATGAAAAGCGTGTAACTTTTTGGGGTGTCCATGCTTGTCGAGCCATATATTGAAAATACTCAAGCTCAGAGTGGAGTGCGTGTTTAAGAACTAAATTCAGAAAACGTGAAGATCATTTTTGTGAGATTCTTAAAAGAACAGTGGTCAATATTAGACATTTAATTGATGCAACTTCCCTCAGGATATATGAGTAGCATTCCTTGAACACGTAATAAGTCTGCTTCTTCATCACGCAAAAACTCACATTCTGGAGAAAGCAATTGAAGGGAATAGTAACTAGTGTAGAAGCATCATCATCAAGAAAAAATCTATCAGAAAATATGTCGCTTTAATTTTGACACACGGATGTCGGAAAGTGACTGGTAGCTAATGAATATGCAGTTCTCTTTGAGAGATATTAAAAAAGTTGTGTGGTGGAAAATCAATACACTATTTCAGAGATGGCAGCGCTGTCACAAAAAAGTGATGGATATCAATGAGTAGAAAATGAATTTTTCCCAAGTAAAGTGACTACAAATTACACATTGTTCATTATGAAAGAACGTCAATCAAAATGGAACTCATCTAGAGCTGTAAGCAAACGTGTTTGCCTTTCCAAAATACTATCAAGACCCACTTCTTGAAGACACGTTAATGTTTTCCCTACTAGCAAGTCAATGAGACGAGGAAATTTGCTCTTAGAAAGAGTAAGTGAAGAGAAAGAGCAAATATTTCGTGAGCTATGTGCTAATACATTGATGACTTTTAATAAGTATTGAATGGCAGAGATATGGAGCTCTGACACAGAATGTGATATCCAGCAAATGCAAGCTGTTGTTGGACAGTGAGGGTCGCAACAAATAAAATCATTCTCATTCTTCGCAAAATACAACAAAACAATAAAAAATGTTGAAAGAATTTCTTCATGAATAAAAATCAAATGACAGATGACTTGAGAATGTGATGGCATAATGATATGAATTAAAAACACATTATTTAATCAGATCAATGATATTGTCTCTTTACAGATGAGTGTTAATTTAAATATGTTATTTCATACCATGTTGCATTTAAGATGTTTCCTTGCCTTAATGCAGGCCGAAAAGTAGGACTTTACTGTACAGCGTACCGTAATGAAATCTTATATAACCTTATGAACTTGGAAATTTGATATCAAATTTTCTGATTTGTTTTGTAAATGTATGACCAGAACGTACGATGACTTTGGTTACAACTAGAAAGAAATTTACATTCATTCATGCAAAATGTCGAAAACGGTACCATACGATGAAGTCAGATAAATTATTTTTTTAATTATTAAATGCAAATAAACATTTACAAAATAATCTAAATATTTATAGTAAAAGTAATTGTACACTCACATTCGACTTTGTCTTTGGTAAGTTTGATTATGACGGCTGATATTCAACCGACTTCATCTTAGAAACGCTATTAATTTATAATATTGGGAATGGTGTATGTTACATTAAACCAGTGAATGAATTTAATCAAGGAATACTTTGACCACAGAGAAGCCGAATTCACCTTCTTGTACTGTAGCAAAATTACTATTGTTAGTTGCAAAATAAATTACAATGTCGTGCAGCTGCAGAAGGATCCACTTACCAAGTCTGATAATTAAGCCAGCATTACATCCTCAATAATCATGTTAATAGTATTTGTATTTCCCCGGCATTAAATTGTACATATTTTTCTTTATACATTTCGTCCAGTTTCTGAGGTATTAATTGTTCAATTGATTCATTGGTTTTATCTATAACCGCTTTCCAAATTTATCTTTCAATATCATTTTAAAATGTTCAGAGCAATGCAATTGTTTTACAGATAAGAAGATTCTAGATGGCTCTGGCGACGTGGGCAATTCTTTATTGGCACTTATGCTTCCTGAAATATTGCAATGTTAACTCGAAATAAAAGGGAGGAAGTGCCACATGGTATGAAATAAAATGTGTTAAGAGGCACGTGCGGAAATGTTACATTACTCATTTGCAATTCCAGCTTCGGCTCGAACGTCGCCTCGACAGGAATCATGTTACTCGTAATGTACCATTTTCCGACCATATAACGTAAACTACTATTATGCAGTGGGTGGATGCACTTCTGGGAGCCGAAGGCACACGCAACTGCAACTGAGCACATCATGCCCCTAATTCTGAGCGAGGACATCCCCACTAGGAACCTCTAAGACTACTATTAATGTAATGATGTTGGAGGTAAAAGGACTGAAGGATAAGGAGTGAAAGTGATGTAACTATTCTTTATGATAAGGGGTTATTTAGGCCGACGGGCTTTGATTCTCATGAGAGCAACACTGGTTTTACAAGTACAGAGGTTGACGGCAGATGTAAGGGGCAGTGTGGAGGTTAGTAAAGTACTTAGATGACAGTAAGGAAATGTAATTGGTAAATGGCTGTATGTACAATTCTTTATGAAGTCTGATGGCTATGTACCAATAGTGCAGTCGATAAGCCTAGCAAAATGTGAGATAGAAGATTTTATTTTTTATTTTTTTATATTGTTATTAGTAAGAAAACGCTAAGTTTTCCACTTCTAAATATTTTTGCAAAAGTTTTGGTAGCAAAAAAAAAATTTGGACATTTTTGGTTTTTGCGAAATAACTTTTAAATAGTTGGTGTTAGACCAAAAATAGTTATGTACAACTTTAAAGGTCATAAAATTCTTTACAAATTTGCAGGATAAGGTATTTCTCTCAAGCAAATGAAAACAGAGCTACGAGATTTTAAAATTTCACCAAATTTTCCCTTTTATTCTGAAGTTGCCCCAAATTACTCGTCTCTCTACTGAATTTTTGAATTCTTAAGGCCATTATAAACAAAAGTCGATTAACAAAAGTCGGTTTTCATTTACAAACCGAACTATTAGAGACTGAAACAGTTTGCCTGCGACAATCTTAGAATCCTTTCCTCAAAGCTTGAGCAAGTTCAAAAATAAATTAGTTTTCTAGTTAATTATATATTAGGTTATTGTATAAATGTTAAGTTTCCACTCTTAGATTAGTAGTATTTCCTACAAAGTAAGTTGTTTAATTGTTAGTATGAATATCATTTGTAGTAGTATTGTTATTATTACTTTTATTATTATTGTTATCATTTTATTATTATTCATGTAGTGCAGTGCAGTATAGTGCAGCGTAGTGTAGTGTTATGATGTGAAGTGGGGGGAAGGAAATGCGAAAGAAATGCGTCAGAGTTAAGTGTTGTGCAGTGAAGTGAAGTGGAGTAAGGTTTGTGTGGTGATGTTATGTACTATTTATAATTATTTTTTTTAATTAACTCCTTTTTTGTAACTTTTTGTTAGTGAATGTAAGTTTAATGCATGTAAGCTTAAGATATTCTGCCACCAAGTTACAATACTTAATTGCAGAATTAACAGTAAAATCTAAATATTAATGTTTTAATACTTACTGAGGTTAAACTCGCGTACGAAAATTCAGATAAGAGTGACAGTAGGCTTATGCGTTCTGGCAACTTACACAATTTACTTACTTCGAAACATTTCAGTAGAATAAATTCACGTTTGTTTCTTCTTTTTTTTCTTCTTCTTATAAGTGTTTTAAAATAATTATTATTATTTTATTATAATAATAAATATTTAATAATAATGCATATTTAATAATAATGCATATTTAATAATAATTAATTATTATTCGCAATCCCAAGAAAGACTGCCCTATCAACAAGAAAGTTTGTGCGTAAGGTTATGAAATTTTTCCGTGGTACCATCAACAATCAATGCGGGTAAATACCGTCAATATGAAAGGGATCAGAAAATAACACGCATTGCTAAAGAAAATTTGGTCAGCGAATAAGCATGGTAGCACCATATCTGACAAAAGGAATCGTGCAGACCGATGCAAGACAACAGTCGTCTACAGTGGAGCTCCGAGCATCGCAACTGACAGAAATTTTGCCAATGTCGAACTGTATTATCACTCAACTCTCGTGGTCTACCCGGACTAACAGTGTCTTATATATTAATAGTGCTTCGTAGTTGAGTATTGTGTTTTCTATAGTGCATCAGTCACACTACTCCTTCGCCAAGTGCTAATACTTCAACATAAACAGTGAAGCTGCCTTGGCAGGCCTTGGCCTCGGCCAAGCCGTGGCAGAATCAATGGCCCTCCTGTACAACCCAGAGGGTGCCATGGAGGTCAACTCCACCCATCAGCATGAAATCCAACCCCCTGGCATCGACAGCACCACCACAACGGCCATCTCAACTTGCAGACTCACAACGGCAGCATAGCCGGTACAAATGTGTCATACGTTGACTTGGCCAGAGGTGGCCTCCAGGAGGTTAGTAGTCAACTTCCACGCAATGGCGTATGTGTTTTCCATCGGAAGTGAAATATTGTTCGTAAATGGAAACATAGGTAAAAGATGACATGCAGACTAATCCAACAGAACAACCTCTTCAAAAACCCACCAATGACGCAGATATTCAAAATTCAGTGCCAGTTGGTAACAAATTCACACCTCTAGAAAATCTGAAGAATCGTGGCAATAGGGTTTCCTTCATCGACGAAAACTCCCCAGAAACTTCCCAAAATGTGAAAATCAGTCTTCGGGAAATTCATCACTAATGTAGCAGAGTTTAACTGGGAAATAAAAAACAATTTTTCTCCTCAGTTCACCTCTGACTACAATAACAAAAAATTGAAAATTAAGTTTACAACCGTTACAGACTTTAGAAAAGCCATTAAATATCTCACTCGAACAAAAAGGAACTTTCACTCATACAAAAACCCGGGGAACAAGAAATTCTCGGTAATATTCAAGAACGTTCATGTGTCCATCACCCAAGAGGAATTATATCAAGACCTCAAATTGCAACATCTCTCCCTTTTAAGTGTCACCAAACTGTTAAAAATAATTCTCCAATACCCGTGATTGCCGCGGAATGGCACATAGAACATTGAAAACATTCTAACATGAAAACAAACTAAACAAATTTTCAATCTTAGTGTAAAGCCGGAAAAAAGGAATAAAAGTAGAGACCCTGTTTAATGCCTTCGCTGCCTAGATTTCAGGCACAAACTACAAAAAATAGCTGCAATCACACACTAGCCTGTATTTAGTGTGCAAAAGGTCATTATTCGGTTATTTGCCTGAATAAAGAGAATACTCCTGAATGTAGGCTTTGCATGGGCGCGTAGGGGGCCGACTTACGTACTCCAGAATGTTCTTACTACAAGAACATTTTTGGAGACAGCAACCAAGAGCAATCAGAGAAAAGAACAAGAAAAAAACTGTGACAATAATATTCCTCCACCTCAGAACACAAGAAATTCTTCCCAAAGAACACTTCTTCCATTGTTAAGCAATCCACTCCAAAAACAATTTTCATTACTACCCACAAACCCACCACTCCGTAACTTAACTAGGTACAACAATCCTGTAGATCAATCAAGCTTCATTAACAATAGAAGAACACAGAGTAACCCTACACAGCCAAACCAACAAAATAATAATAACCCACTTTTAAATTCTATAATAAAGTGCATAACGTCATGTATACTCAACTTCATTCACTCCCTCATTCCAACAATAATAAATACAATACACAGTACAGTAACAGCATACTTTAATAACAAATATGTCAACACAAGTCCTTAAAAATATATTATTCACAAATTGGAATGCTAATGGGATTTCATAAAAAAAAGAAGTGACACAATACTTACACACACACAACATAGATATTGCATTCATAACAGAGACTCACCTAGACAATAGAAACAAGTTTTATATACCAGAATCGAAAATAAAGGAGGTGGGGTTTAATAGCAGTCCGGAATAATATAAACCATCACGAAATATCTATACTAAATACCATAGGAATGGAAACGGTAGCAATAAACCTAACAATGAACATTCAATCATGGAATTTAAAAGCTGCATATAACCCCCAACAATAAAAATTCAACCCCAAAACATAGACAATCTATCCACCCCAAATAAACACGAGTACTAGGCGATCTGAACGTTAAACCCCCTAACTGGGTATGTCGCTCATGTAGCCAAGCAGGAAAAATATTATCACAAATCTTAAAAAACACCACCATAAATATACCATCTCCACCAGAACCAACTTACTATCCTATACGTAACTAAAACTCTGGCACACTAAATATTGGACGGACTGACGGAAAAATAAATTTTTACTCAACGCCATACCATGAACTCGACTCTGACCATGTTCCGGTAATATACTTACACAACAAATCCCACCCCACGGTCCCCAATCTCCAAAATAAACACCTTTAAATTAAAATGGACTAAATTCCAAAACATAATGAGCAATTAAATACCAAAAATAAAAATCTTTAATAATTCTATGGAAATTGAGAACGCCGTAGTATTACTAAACACCATTAAACATACAGGCAATAGTAGAAGCGCAACCTACAAATACACAAACTCGTAGCACTATTGGACATTCACCTGAACCAGCAGAAATCAGAAATATAATAAGAAAAAAAACAAACAAAAAAACAAGACCAGAAGACTGTGGATCCTAACTAAAAATCCGCATATAAATACAGAACTAAACATATTAACTAATATAGTTAAGAAATCAAAAAAAAATCATATAAATCTCAAATTCCAAAACAAAATTCAATTGCTAACAACCCAAAACAACTATATATGGAAATTTACCAAACAAATATTAAAAAAGAAAACATTAATTTCTCCTATCAACTCGCCAAAAGATAAATTATTATCTTCACCCGACAAGGCAGAGGAACTAGCTAATCACTTTGCGTCGACTTTCACCCTCAACCAAAAAACACTGCACCCGGAACACAACACAATAATTCAGCCAGTAAGCATCCCAATCTATGGCCTATTCCACGCAATTCATTTCACAAACCCTAAAGAAATTTAAAACCATCATTAACTCCCGATAAAAAAACTCCAGGTCACGATAATATTAATAATCCGATTCTAAAACACTTACCAGCCTCCGCAATTGCATATAAAACAAAAATATACAATTCGTGCTTCAGAAAAATCATTTTCCATCCACCTGGAAACATACCTTCATTCTTCCCCGAAACATAACAAAAATTCTGCAAACGCCAACAGATACCGACCAATAAGCCTTCTACCATCTCTGTCCAAAATATTTGAAAGAATAGTACTTCAACGACTCAAAAAAACACTTACAATGAACAAAAACAATCCCATGAGAGCAATTTGGTTTTTGTGGACTTATGACCACACAAACACCAATTCCTCAGAATAACAGAACATCTCCACACAGGATTTCAGAAAAAACAACACTCAATTCTCATCATTCGACATATCTCAGGCATTCGATAGAGTATGGCACCAGCCACTATTATACAAACTAAAGAAACTCGGAACACAATAGTACATCACCTCAATAATCCAAAAATTTTTATCCAACAGAACCTTTGCAGTAATCATCAATAATCATCATTCAAATCCCAGGTTAATCAAATCAGGCTTAGAACAAGGATCCCCCCTTTCATCCAGACTATTCAATGTGTATGTAGGAGATATCCTCAAGCATCCAACAGTTAATACCGCACATTTTGCTCATAATACACTTATTTTCGCATCCAACAACTCGCTAATCAGCACTAAAAATAACATACAATTACATCTAAACCTAATAGACAGCTGGTCATCCAAATTCAAAGTAAAACTAAACCCAAATAAAACTGCAGCAAAAAAATTTTCATTAAGGCCATACACTCCACCAACCACTTTAAAATTAAATCATGAGCCCATCCCATGGTACCCCCCAAATAAACCCATTAAATATTTAGGACTGCACATGGACACCAAAATTAACAGGAAATAAAACATAGACACTAAAAACAAACTGCATCAACTAAAAACACTAATTAACAGGAATCAATACCTCCCATTCAACACAGCAATAATACTATACAAAAACATAATCAGACCAACACTACTCTACGCCTGCCCAGTATGGATTAGTGCTACAAAAAACAACATACAAAAAATGAAAATAGTACGAATCAATTCCTTCGCACCATCACCAATGCACCCTGGTTCATTTCCAACCACTAATTACATAATGAATTCAACCTCGATCCCATCATCCACAATATTGCCTACTTAGCCCATAACTTCTTCTCCAATATTCAACACATCCAAAATGTATTCATTCAATTCAACCCCCGTTAAAACCCCACTCGCTCTACTCGCATAAAAATACCCATTTCATATATTTTGTAAATTGTTTTCATTTCTAGACTAGAATCTGTGAGGTGCTATCATGGTTTCCTCAACCTTTGTATTAGTATTAAGTTAAGATGTATTTATTAATCCATCACTACATATGTATAGTTCAATGAACTGATCTATGCATGAAAAATCAAGTCATAAAAATACTAAAAAAAAGGTCGAGGCAAACAGAAGAAAGTAAAGGGATTTCGCTTAGACACTAATGTTGATGAAGACCATTCAGATCATACTTGTATATTTTACCTTGAAGGTAACTCTGATGAATGCCACTTTCTTATTCGATGATTTGATGGGCGAATACCGAGATATTACAGTCCCCATAGCCGCACACTATAATCGTGCTTCCTTCAAAGGTATGGAGAAGACTTATTGATATCAGAAAGAGCAAACAGAGCATCTGTGGTGTATTTTCGACGTGTTGAGTACAAAATATTAAATGACTTCTGGTAGCGAAACAAGAAATGTAATATCGCAGACACGCTTCTCGCAGTTTTTAAAACAGCAGCTGAACAATTCACAGATGTATCAAATAATGGAGTACCTATCAGCATACAATTTCTTACATAATGTTGAATCGGTCGTGCCAGCTACGTTGTTGTTATTGTTTAAGAAAGGAATTTTGAAACTTAAGAACGATGCAATTGACTCATGGAAGAAAGAAATGTATATCGTTGGCACGTGCAGTCGTATCGGCAGTAAGATTTAATAAGACGATAGGTTTTTTTTCTCTTGCCTTTTGACGGGGCTAGCGCAAATCTCTAAAGAAGTTTGAATCAAAGCTCCTTGTTGACATCTTATTTGCTATTGGATTCGCTTCATCGTACTTCTTACTCGAAACGTCTTACATTCTGTTAAATAAAGAATCAAATCTAAATAATAAAGCATTCTGTCAGTTCAAGTTTGACAACGCAGATCATACTCTGAACACCCTGAATGGTCAAATAATTTCCATGCCATGGGAGGAATAATGACAATAATTTCTCAATCTGCTATCGAACGTCTCCTACGTCCAAATCCTCGTCAGGAATGCGAGTTATTTGCTGATCTCATTCATATTGACGGTTTACATCTGCGTTGATTTTTGATGATACCAAGAAAAACTTCATAACCTTGTGAACACAAGTTCTGTGGGTATGGGACAGACATATTTTCATAAATTCAGGCGCTTTCTCTTTCCAACCTATGAAACCATAGGTTTGAAATTAAAGTATCTATTATGTGATCTAAGAGCTGTAGATATACCTGGCTGAGACTGCACACTTTCCTTTCGAATTGATGCAGAAATCAATTTTGGATTAATATACTTCGCATGACAAGGTTAAAGTACAGTACATCCTCCCATAAGAACAATTTTTGGATTCCTACGACACCTTTCGTCTTCACTACAACCACTCCACCTTCGTCCAAACTCCCCTCTTATATAAAACACACTCCCAACATACATGCCTAAACGTTATTTATTGGTAAAGTTATTTATTGCAAACCTCAATTTCAAAAAGGATTGAGAGGGAAACGAATGATATAGCGATGGTGAAGCTCTAGTAGGAGCGATATAGGGGATATGGCGTGGCCGACATTTAACATTTCAAAATATGTTGTAAATAATATTCTTCATAACCTCCTTTCATATAAAAATAATATATTTCGATAATTATGAAAGGCGTCATAGTAGAATACTTACATCTAATTTAGGTTTTTCCTTCTTGGAGCAGAGACAGACATGTTGCACATGAGCATTCCTTAAGTAATAAAATTATTGTTAATGAATAATGTTAATTAATAATAATTAATATTAATAATAATAGTAATAATATAATTAGAAGAAGAACATATCGAACATCATTGTATTATATTGAAATGCTTTTGAATTAAGTAAATCGTATTAGTTACCAGGACGTATAGGCCTACTGTCACTCTTACCTGAACTTTCACACGCGAACTTCCACCTCAGAAAGTATTAATACTAATAGTGAGTGACTAATAGTCACACATCGCGCTCCGCTCTGTTCAGTATCGGCGAAAGTGAAGTACTGTTTCGACAAGTTTATTCAATTTAAAGTACTTAAGTATTAATGACAGTGTGAAATGTAGTGTACAGTGCACTGCACAAAGCAACTCTAATTTATCCAATACTTAGTGGCAGTGCAGCGCAGCCCAGCCCTGGCTTAGGCCAGTGCATCACCGAGGCCTTGGCAGCCGTGTACGGCACGAACGCCATGGACACATCACCCAGCCCAACACAGATTCATCACGTGGACCATTTAGAAGCGGAAGAACAGCAAAGAATCCGTGACCTACAGCTACCTTCGGCCGGCCTTATCGTGGCTAGTGGAGGCTATCAACTGGGAACTGAAACACCACTCGTGGGCAATGCCGGTAATGGCATACCCGAGGTTAGTAACCACGACTTAGACAGCGGCCTCGCCCTCGGCCAAAATGCTCAAGTGCCCCCCGATAACGGTAGCAGCAATGTAAACTTAACGAACAACGGTGGAAAAAGAAGTTTTAATGATAGCAGTGATGAATCATTACCGAATAAAAAATCATCAAATACTACAGACTATGTATACTCAGTGCCGATTGGAAACAGATACGCATCACTAGAGAAATTAAATAAAGAACTAAGGTTTATCTACATTAACGACACTTCGAATCAAGAAACGAAAATGTCAAAATTCCTCCTATTTATGTTAACGATATAGAAAGCATTTCCGAATTCAACAGGGAAATCAAAACTAAGATAACAAATCCGTACACGTCAGATATTAAAACCAAACGAATCAAATTAATGTTCAGAACCATTGTAAATTTCAGAAAGGCTATCAAATATTTAATTAATACAAGTAGGAGATTCCACACGTATAAGTACCGCGCTAACAAGAAATTTTCAATGGTGTTTAAAAATTTACATACATCAATAACCCTAGAAGAAATATACGAAGACTTGAAGGAAAAGTGCTCATCATTAATTAGTGTCACACGATTTAAAAGAACAACTCCCCCATACCTGTCGTAGCCACGGAATTTGACGATCGACACAGTATTGAATCAGTGCTTCAAATTCAACAAATTTGTAATTTGAGTGTAAATCCTGAACAAAGACGAAACAAAGGCCTTGTTCAATGTCTGCGCTATCTGGACTTTGGGCACGCTAAAAATAACTACAACAACACAATCGCCTGTATTTACTGTACTGAAAACCACTACTCAGTAAATTGTCCCCAACGGGAACAAGTACTGATATGTAAGAACTGCAAGGGACCCCACTGCGGAGATACACGAACTGAGGAATGTGCTTACTACAAGAAACATATAGAACCCCCCCCCATCAAATGCACAAGCAAGGGATCCCAAAACCAAATCAAACAACGGTAGGCCTCCCGCACCCCGATTCTCCACCAACAACGTCCGAATTATCCAATGAAACAATCAAATTCACATATATGAATAATCCGACTAGAACAAATCAAAATACCCATTTCAACCAAAACCCCGGGCAATCAACTCATCATATTCCTAATCAAAGAAATAAGTCATTTATGCACTCACTAATTAATTCCATCACAACCTATATAATCAATATAATAAATACTATTATTCCATCAATCATGAGCATCATACAAAATTCATTCTCAGCGTATTTTAATAATATCAATGGCAGTACAACACCTTAGCAATATAAATCTACTAAACTGGAATGTAAATGGCATAACCAATAAAAAATGAACTTAATTATTTCCTGAAAGCTAAAAAAATCAAAATAGCCTGCATCACAGAATCCCATCTTAAAATCAATAAAGTTTTCAATATACCAGGTTACAATATACTCAGAACCGACAGAATAAACAATAATGGAGGAGGAGTCATAATCCTTATTGAAAAATCTGTCCCATATATACAAGTAAACCTCCCTAATACGCCTGGTTTAGAAACAACAGCAATTAAAAAAATGACTGCCAGAAAAAATACTAACAATAATAGACACTAGGAACAGAAGATTATGGACCAAACTCAAAACCCTACAGTTAAAGAAAGAATCGAACCTTTTATATTCAAGAACAAAAAAAGCAATAAACGACTTTCATTGCCCAACCTACAACAAACTAATAAAATGATTAAGCACAACCAATAATTCTCTCTGGCAGTTCACTAAAAAAATTCTATAAAAGAAAAATAGCATTCCACCTCTAAATACAAAGGCGAAAAAATTCGCCCCATTTGACAAAGCCGAAGCATTGGCCGATCATTTTGGAACCACATTCACACTCAACAACACACCAGCTCATTCCGATCATGCGATGATATTACAAACAGTTTCAGCCCCGAACTATGATGTACCACATCCCCAAATTAAGTGAAAAACACAATTAAAAAACTTCCACAAAAAAGCCCCTGGTCACGAAAAAATCACCAATAAGATTCTAAAAAGCTCCCATCCTCAACTACAGTACCTCAACTATAAACAGCATATATAACGCAATAATAAAAACTGGATATTACCCTACAGAATGGAAAAACTCAATCATAATTCCTATTCCAAAACCATATAAAAATCATAGCAGTGTAGAAAACTACAGACCGATAAGTTTACTAAACCACACTTTCAAAAATTCTCGAGAAACTAATTCTAAAAAGGTTAAATAGTTACCTACAATCAACCCAATTTATTCCATTACACCAGTTTGGCTTTTATAAATCATGTATCAACAGCAGAGTATCAACTACTCAGACTTGCAGAAAATATCCACACAGCGTTTCAAAACAAGCATCATACAATAATTTCATTTCTTGACCTTTCACAGGCGTTTGACCGAGTATGGCATGAAGAACTATTCTACAAACTCCGAACAATGGGAACACCAACCTACTTAGTAAACATCATCAAAAGTTTTCTAACTGATATATCCTTTACAGTTTCTATAGAAAATCACATCTTCAACCCACGCAAAATATTATCAGATCTTCCACAAGATTCACCACTGTCACCCACACTATTCAACATATACACAGCTGACGTACCCACTACAATACACACCCAATTAGCACAATTCATCGACGATACCGCAATCTACAAGTCCAGCCACTCACTTAAGACCATTACCGACAGGATACAACATCCCCTAAATGAAAAATACTAGTGGACAACGTTGTGGAATATTAAACTCAACCCAGCTAAATCAACTGCTAAAATATTCTCACTAAAACCATTTTCCCACCTACCACCGTTACACATAAATAAACAAATAATTCCATGAATACCACAAAACCAAACAGTAAAATACCTCGGGATGAACTTCGACACAAGACCCAACTGGAAAACATATACAATACTAAAACAACAAGCATATATATGCTGCCAATTACAATCATCCCACGCTGGGCGCCAGTCTCTTGCAACATTAATTATTTATCATGGCTTCTTAATTAAAATGTATAGGAGCGGGGTTGTGGTACAACGCATGTCATACAGCAAATGTGTCCGCGGCAACAAAACCAGAAAAGTTGGGTTCAACATTTATTGGTCCTGATTTGGAGTTCCAATGACCAAAATTTCATTTCTTTTGGCTAGCATTCCCCTTATGACAGAAGTATACCTATCTGTACAGTACATAAAACACGCAATCATGCATATAAAACAAAAAAAATCAACAATAAAAGTTGCACAAGAAAATTAACAAGTACTGTTAGATCATATCCTGATGGTAACGGGCAGTCTTCTCTCGTACGTGTCGTGAAATAGACGTCGTTAGCCGGTGTTGGAAGGTATCTTTGAATAACAGGAGCATCTACTTACGCTGGTCTTAGACCATTTCTTTGACGTCATCCCCAAATTAACCAGTTCCTACCTCACATTGCCATTGTTTGTAAGCTATAATACACTTTTACGAGTTCCTCCTTTCCAAATGAAATGTTTATTTGAAATCATCGTCTACTATATCTCAATATTAAAAGAAGATAATGAGAGCCAACAGACAATGGAAACCTCTCAAACAAGTTGAATTACGCTGGCTAGAAAATGACTTGATTTTGCGATAGTAAGTCGTTCTCGCACATTGAGATAAATACGGGCTAATAAGCAAAATCTGTAGCACATTTGCAGAAGCACATTATCTATTTCACGGGGGCGAATATTTCTTGCTTAACCAGAAGTTTCTCTTTATTGAGTAAATATAAATTTGAAAATCTATCCTGCATCTCTACGATCTTTAGACAAATTTTTTATTCATTTCATTGAAGAGCGCATGGCTTTGCACAGCTTTTGAGATTATTCAAAAATATTTGGGATTTTGGTTCATTTACCTCCAAAATCATTATAATTTTGTTGCTTCCCTTTTTTGGAACGCTGACACACTTCAAAGAAATTTCTTGTGTTTCTGCGAAATTATTAATGTTATTTCACATCGTTGAATTGGTTCCTATTATTCCTATATAGTTTCCTCCAAATTAGTAATTGTGCTATTTATAATATCTCTGGCTCGGTCTCTGGAAACATTTATTCAGTACGTTACATCCTTACTCTGGAAATATTTACCTATTATTTTCTCGATCTGTGGGCTATACTCTGTTCAGTCATTGACTGGATATTTTGAAACTTATTCTAGCCAAACTACATTGGGGACATGGTCGGTTAGTAACGTTGTCCGTGAGTGAAAATGATTCACATTTATTTCACAAATGTTGACTAACTTGCATTGGGGCTGTGGTACTACTTATTATTTGTATCATTCCACCAACTGGAGAATGTTTGCGTGAAATCAATATATTTATAAAGGTATACTGCCAGAAAAGCACACGTTAAAACTTACTTTCAAAGAATTATATTTTCATGTTTAATACATTAATTAACATATTGTCTGTAGCAAGTTTAATTTAAAGAGAAATGAAAGTAAATAACGTGAGTTCTTTGAAATTCCATGTTTATGGCCTGTGTGTTTACACAGGTTTGATGACTTAATTCACACACATACATATTCTCATTTGCTATTTTAGAACTTCAAAACAGTCGTTCTCTTGGCTGATGAAAGCATACCATCGAATAAAAAGCAAACAACAAAATGTTCAATTATGACTTTGTTGTTGAAGCCAGTATATCCAGTGCTTTTATTGAAACTTTACTTTTTACTTTCTGTAAAGCATTTGAAATGTCTCGCTAGTTATTAATACGGATTTACAATTTTCATAATGTGAACTCCAGCTAGTTCTACACGAACATTCCATTTTGTCATCAATTTTATTACCTAAGACATCAAGTGCTTTTAGAATAATAGAGTAACGAGTTGGGGAAGATGTATGTGTATTATCAACTATATCACGAACATATTACTGGTATATGTCACATTCTCAGTTCAAAACTAATGAACTTTTAACCAAATAATCAGATTAAACGTTTTCAAAACGACATGTTATAATAATAGAGTATCTATTTTTCGGGCGAATGAAGTCTGATAATAACAATGGTTACACTAATATGTATTGTTTCTAGAGGCGAGCTTGCCTTTCTAGGGTCCTCCTTGACTCTCCGATTCATGTCTATGCCAGCTGGATGGAATTCGAATCCCCGTCTGTAGGCGTATTGCCTCCACTGGGCTTGGGCTCCTCCTATCCTTCGGGGGCAACGTAGCAAAATCCATTTTAAAACATTGCGTCTTTACACGTCCTAACAATATTTTTATAATGCGCGCACCTCTCATAACATGTTATATTACATCACTATTAGCAGACGTTGACCCCATTGTTGCAATCGTCGATCCTGTCAGCTGGCAAATTCATCGGACAGAGGCTGTATGTCTTAATACACAATCAATACAAAGAAATATTGCAATTAAATCATTTATAACGAATTTTTTTGGAAAAATAGAAAAAAGTAACAACTAAAATATTCTAAATAAAGTTTCTATCATTTTTCTAGATAATGTTAATGCTTAACAAAGTCATTGGTGAATTATGCAGAGAATCTATGAATTTCAAACCATTTCTTGAAAGATTTTCAGCTCTTAACCACAAATTTTCCTCATTCTCTATTGTTCACTCTCTTCAAGAACGGAAATAGAATGACAATTCAATTATTCGCGAAGCCAGCCTAGAGTTTTCTGTTTCCTCATTTTTATGAGCCATCGGAATTTGATATTGCAGATTTCGAAAACCGTTCCAATTCATATTTTGTGCCAATTTATATGTTGTGTTTTGTTAGACATCGTTATTTCTGAATAACGTTCGTAGTGCAGTGAGGTAACGAAAACTTAGTGAAATGGCGATAATAATGAGATCGAAGAACACCTTGATCTCACGAATACATACTAGACTTCTGAATCACGTTTTACAATATTTATAATATATGTTACAGCGAATATTTTTATCTTGTCTTTCAAAGACTTCCGTATTCCTTCTATAAGAATTTTATTCGTGCTCGAAAGCTGCCGTGAAACATGCTTGTTTAGAATTTCTGTAATATGCCAAGACATTGTTCTCCCGTTTTCCCTTCCTTCTGAAAAAAGCCAAAGAATCGTGAAATTATTTTTATTCAAATCCGCTTTTCGACCTGTGCCGTCGATATGTAAATGGCAGAAGACGGAAAGTCAAGCTTCGGAAATGTAAATTCAATCAGTTTTTACTTCGTCCTCTCCATCTAGTACCTCCAGATTTTCGCTTAGAGGAAAGAATTGAATTGTCAACACCGCTTAATCCGACGTTCTTGTGCTGCGCCGGGGGCCAATTACAGGCGCCTTTTAATTGCGTTTCGAGGCGAGCTCTCGGCTACGTGATTACGTCTCATTATCATCTGTAATGGGAGACTAGTCGCGCCGTTTATTAGGAGTTTCCGACTGCGTGAGCTGAATCGCGGCGCTTCCGCGGGCACCCCCTCCCTCGCCATCTCACGCCCTCCGGCCATCCCCCCCCACAGCCTTCACCTTTTCCGTTTTTAGACCTCCTTTTTGTTCTTCCTTTCTTCCATGCCCCAAGCTGCCCCTTTGGCTACTGGCCCCTTTTCTGCAAGCAGCTGGAGACGAGATGCTTTCTCCGTTTGTCAAAAAGATTTCAAAAGTTTTTATATTTGCCCATCTGATCTTTCTTTCGTTTACATTGCGTATAAAACTCCTTTTCTCGTCTGAAAACTTTGTCTGAGAAATATTGAAATGAATGTGATATGTAATACGTTTGTCTGTTCTAAGTCTCACAAAACGTGGTATTTTGAATAACTGGCTGAATTCGTTGCATAAGTGAAATTACAAATTTTTGAGTTAATACTTTTTAAATAATATTTTTAAAATTGAATGTTCATATAGATAAACTCTGTTTTTTGCATGTTTAGAAACCTGTATTACGTAATTAGTTAAAACTAGCTTAGTTTGGAACAAAACTAAAATCTTAGTTTCTCGCTTTAAACACTTTTAAAAGTTCTTACATATTCCTTAATTTGAAATTTTTTAAAATAAATTTGAAGGATACGAAAAAATTCATGCACATCCAAACCCTTGTAACATCTCGTAGTATCACACAATTAAATGGTCCTTCATTGCTTTGCCTAACTCTCGCAATGGTGGTAGTAAAATATATACTTCCGTTTAAAAAATCAATATTGTGTCAATATCTCATAAATAAAAAAGTTGAAAACTAGAAAACAAAATATGTTATTTCGCTTATCGTTTACCACAACTTGTCGAAAACTCCATCCTGATCCATCGATTTGAAGATATTTGCTGTGGCCAACTTCGGTGGTCCACTGTGCTAATGTATTTGTATTCTTCCCAATTTCCTGGATATCAGACCCATAAACGACTCTCACGGTGACTGCTTAGATTTCTTTACATTTATGCTCACTTGATAAATTAGTAATATAGATATTTTTGTATTTTCGCGATATCCTGTGTGTATAGCAAAACCGTAGAACCTTTCGAAGGGCCAGAGGCGGTAGAATTTACTTTCAGTTTCTGCACACACTGGAATTGGTAATATAGATGTTTTTGGATTTTTCTCCAGTCTCTGAGTATTTAACAAAACATATTAACACCTGTAAACAATATAAATAGCCGTTTTACATACTCTTAATTTTCTTAATTTTTATTTGCACGGATACATTTTCTCAAGGGATGCGTAGAGAGCTCGCAAAAGCAGCATTAATTCCTACATGTGTTTAAAAATACTTTCTTCATAATAAAACTTATTTCATCTAATTTCTTGAAAGCAGTTCATTCCACATCAGCAGTTTATAATGTCTTATTGTCACTCACCACTGTTTTAATTGCTTTACTGTTACTCTGTTAAATTAATAACAGCTCTATCGTAATCCATGGTCTACAGGACTGCACTCACTGTTCTATGTGAGACGAATCTCCGCCGTAAGATATCACTTTTCCCAACGCTCAGTCGGCAACTAATCCCCTGGTTCCAGTTTCGTTATCTCGGTCGCACCCACCAACTTGTGTCGATCTATGCGTTGATTTACAGCAACGCATTGCATCCCCCGTGCTGCAGCGGCAGCGCTACCTCCCTTAATTTAAACATAGAGAGTGACAGACCTATTTAAGTGGCTTAAACCGCAATGTCTCAATGTTGCCCACTGTAGCAGATGCAACACGTGGGAGGCGCCGTGCTGCGTGTGCGGCTACGTACGGGATCAGAATGGGCTTCAGGGGATTGTTTGCCTTTAGGGTGAATGAAAGTCAATAAGCAATCATAATGAATTGTGGCTTAATATTTGCATTTATACAAGTTATTGTTTTAGTGAGTAGTAAACCGGAGGACCAATGAAAGTTTATAAAGTTCATGTTCTTCTATCTTGAAGTTCACCTTACTTACAGTTTGTTGAACAGCAAGCATCAACCCAAATCACTCGGCTGTATGGGTGGATGTCGTCAGGGCTGAGGTTGGCTCCAGGCAATTCGGCGGTGTGAACTGGAATGGGCGCGGACTCAGTTGACGGGAGCTGGTTGCGGAGTTTGCCGTACGTTCTGTCAGGCGGTGGCTGATGCACGCGAGTGACACGAATTGAGAGCTAGCGGTCTCTTGGCCGTGTTGATTTGATGACGCCTTGGTAGGCGAAGCAGGAACAGCCGACTCGTTCGGGGACTCTGCCTAGCGAGTAATTGATACGCTCACCCGTTGTTGACAGATGAGTGGTTGAACAATGACTAGTAGTCAGTTCGGTTCGAAGTCTGTTAAAGTTAGTAAATTCTGTCAGTCTGTTCTTTCTCTGCCGTCCGAGGTCTTTGCTCTCCAAGTTTGCTATTATTAAGTAATTATTATTATTATTATTAAACTACCTGGTAGTTTAATAATAATTTACTAATACATATAATAGTTAACAATTGTTTTTACTTAACACGTGATCGAAAAAAAGGAAAATAAATAAATAAATAAAAATAAAACCGGATACGCATGGTTCTGGCATGGAGTTGCTCAGCACTGACACAACACGGTTTTTTCATTCACTTACTTTCGGGCCGTGGCCCTGATCACACTTGCAATGGACCTGTTGTGCTTTAGCAACTCTATATTGGAGTTGGTCTGTAGGCGAACATGAAGTTTGACCAGTTTGTGTATTAGTTAGGTGTGTACCGTTTATATTATATATATATATATATATATATATATATATATATATATATATATATATATATACAGTATATAATTTATTTATTTTTCTTCACGTATGTTGATTCATGGCATATATTGTGTGATTTCTAATATTGTTGTTCAGACAAGCTGTCTTTATTCCTTGTGATTGTGTTTATTGTAGCCCTGATGAAGGAATTACATATTCCGAAACGTTGGAAAACTAATGTGTTTCATTAATTGACCGATCCCGTGATCCATATCCCACAACTTATTAACGGTCGTGAATTCTACAATGAGAAATGTTTTTATACATAGCGGTCGGTGGCAGGTAGTGAAGAAATGGGGGTGTGAAATCCGGCCGCGCGCCGGGGTAGGCCCAGCCCTTTGCTAATGATGTCTAAGCCGGGAGCCGGGGCAGCGCCGAGGAGCAACGGTCAGTACATGCGGCGGGCAGAGGCTCAAAGGGGAGTTTGTTGCTGAAGTACGTGCTTCGGCGGAGGTGACGTCGTCGTTAGAAAGAGAGGCCCGCGCGAAGACACTCCGCATAAATGATTTTATTGATCATTTGTATTGGGCTTTCTTTCAATACACGGCTGCGTGCTGGAATGCTCTGGGAGTGGGCTCTGTGAGGATTGGCGAAAGTATGATCTGAACGGCGGGTGGCCGCGTGGGTTGAAGGCAATTAGGGGCTGCACCCAAGTAGCGAATTTGATCGCGAGATTGAACACCCACCGAACGCACGTGCAGACCCTTCACAGTTCAGTTTTAGGCAAATAGGTGCTACTGAGTTAACACCGTAGCATGTATTGAGATGAGTAATGCTTATTAGTCTTGGTTGTGAAATCTCACTTAGTCAATAAAATACTAAGAATTATTTTAACTTGTGTTTTAAGGGGCAACATTGATAGTAAACTTATCAACAATATCTGAGAATGAAGCTGATTACAGGAAACTATTAGAGACAGTGAAGATCACAGGAAGGAATTTATCTCAAAGAAGAAAAGACTTGATATTAAACTGGTTGAATTAAACTTGCGAAGGAATTGTGATAATGAACTACTTTGTGTTCTGCATAATCACAACACAATGACAAATAAAGCACATCAATGAACACGATCAACACAAATAATTTGAAAGCATGTTTATGATTAATAGGATTATTACAGCCCTTTTCGAATTGCTCTAATGAAGCGTGAGTCTGCCATCGATCCAATCCATAAGTTCCTGAGCACCGAAAAACTGAAAAAAGCGCTCAAACCGTTTCCTCAAAAACATCTGCAATTTTTGTTTTGTGGGAAATGTTCATATTGCAAAACAGTTAAATTCTCTACGATAATCGGCTAACCTAATTTCTAAGATTTTAGGGGAGGCGAAATAAAAAATCTGAATTACATAGGTGTTTTTGATCAAACGGAATATACAAATATCGATTGTACAGACACAAAATATAATCCATCGCGTCAATTGAATCTTCTCTAAATATTGTCTTATAACATTTTGTAAAATTTGACAATTTTATGAAACATGTTAATTTTTTTGTCTTCTTTTGGCAATTGGCTTATCAATTGGCAATTCACTTGGCCCGAAATCAATTACCATGGTTAGATTTTTGAATAAATAATGTGTTTATCTTGACAAGACCAAATGAAATATGCAGACATGACGTTCATCTACGTTTCAGATATTCAATGTAGTGAATATACTGGTTCAGTTGTGGAATATTGAAAGATTAATATATTATGGCACATTTGTCCTTGCAGTTTACTTACGTAGTGACTTTATTCCAAGGGCATTAGTTGAAATTGTATTATAACTGTAAAACGGGTTGATTGAGTTGTGATCCTGGCTCCAGAACAAACTATTGCAATACATCTCATATCTCAACGGTTTTTGAGAAAAAGTTTTTTTAAAATTGCATTTATTACAATCAGATTTTAAGTAAAAATTACGCAGAAATTAGGTTTTTCCAAAAAATTGTTGAAGGCCTTTTTCAAAGAGGTGATTTTTTGGAATAGATTTTATTTAAGGCATGCATCTCTATCGTCAATATAGTAGTTTTGATACAGAAATACAGTTTGTCGGAAATGGGGATAGCACAAATATGATACCGTCCTTTGATACATACGAGTACAAATTTTAAAGGAAAAACGGAGAAGATTTTGAGGAAATAATTGTTTAAAAAGTGAATATATTTCATCAAAATTGCGCACAAACGACTCATATTTTTGAAAAATTGTACTACATATTATCATTATGAATAAGGGGACTATTTTTTAACCCTCCAATGAACTATAAGAAAAGGGCAAGTGCAAAAAGAATGAGTTTACTAACAAATGATTACTTTTCAACATAACCATCGTGAAGATTCAGGCATTTATTTGATTTATGTCTATAATGTCCTCGTCGAACATTGCCGCCACTGATATAAGTTGGGCTATCCAATATCCTCTCCAAGCTCCTTATTGGTCTATAAGCTTTAGCCCCCTGGGCAATTCTTCAGTTTGAAGAAGAGATGAAATTCACTCGCTGCTAACTTGGGCCTATAGGCTGAATAAGCAAGCACGACCGATCTGTCTCACATGTTGTTTGGTTACTGCAGTACTGTGAGGGTCGGAATTGTCATGAATGAGGACAGATCCAGAAGTCTGCATTACGTACTTGCTTGAAAGATCACACCGTATACTTGGCTCATTATTTTGTCTGCAATTTCGGCTGCAACATTTCCTTCTTGATAACACTACGAATAACACTACGCGGCTCGCATTTGGAGCTGCGAGCTGAACCATCAATCGTACCAGCGTTCAATAATACGCTGAACCAGCAATCGTATCAGCCTTCTTCGCGCCTACAGTTGAGCTCAGATTGGAGATATGGCGTCGATATTGGCAGAGATAATGGTGAAAATGATGCGCAGTCGCCTGCTGCACATCCCCCAATCGTCCTGATTCTCTAGCGTATTAAAGGCTTTATAGGAGGTTCAAAAAGCGACGGCCCTTGTATATTTCCACATACTTTGTATTTCCCACAAATGTGTCTAATTTGTATCATGCAAAGTTCGTAGAAGTTACCCAATGCTGTTCCGGGCAACACTAGTGCTTGCATCCTGTAGTTTTATTACGTTCTAAATAGGCCCTAACTGTAAGTGTGACGGGTATGATGCGACATCGCCAGATATTAAAGCTACTTAATTTCCCCTTCCTGCGCATTTGGGCCAGCGTCATTGCACCTTTCAGTTCAAGAGTATTCAATCATCTCTCAATTCAAAGAGTATTCAATTCATGTGACGACTGACTCAGTTCCTTGCGCTGTCAGATCACAATAATTAATTTGTTATTTTATTATAATGTTGACTTATGTATGATGACGATTTTGATCGTTTGTTTCCACATATTTTAACCCTTGTGAATATGTTCGTAAATTTTTTAGCGATCTAGATTATCTAGCAGGATGTTGTGTTCCGCGGTATTTCGGAGCATTTACTGCATTATGTGCTGCAATGTGTTTTATACTCATGGTACGTAAAGAACTGTGGTACTGTATATATTACTATATGTTATTGCACTGTTCGTGAGGATAGTATTTGTTATTGCAGAGTTACACGAGAGTATTTGTTTCTTGTTCTTAATCCATATATGTGCTACGTTTTCAGAAACCATTTTGTGAGGTTTTGTTCAGCAGCATTTTGCTGCTGCAGGACACTAGTTCATTATGTATGGTTTTTCCCCTTAGTATGTAACAAAACCGTAGATATTACCGGAAATTACTTTTCAACTTCGCGAAACGTCACGTCAGGAATTCCACAAGGGAGTGTCATCGGCCCACTCATGTTTCTTGCCTTCGTTAATGATTTACCGACAAGTTTAGTATCTAATGTACGACTCTTTGCAGATGACTGCGTAATTTATAGAATTGTTAACTCGGAGGAGGACGAGAATATTTTGCAGCGAGACTTGGACAAATTACATATCTGGGCGGATACAAACGGCATGGAAATAAATAGTTCAAAGAGCAAATCCATCACGTTCGGTAGGGGTCGAAGTTACAATGAAACCGCATATAAGTTGAATAATAATATTATACCTCGAGTCACGTCTTGCAAATATTTAGGAGTTCAGCTAGACAGTAAATTGACATGGGAAAATCAAGTAAATTTCGTTGTAGGGAAAGCATGGAGATCTTTGCATTTTATTATGCGGATTCTCAAAAAGAGTTCAGTGAGTGCCAAAGAACTGGCATATATGTCATTAGTGCGACCCATATTAGAATATGGCGCGATATGTTGGGACCCATACAGACTTTTGCAGCAAAGAAATCTAGAAAAGGTTCAGCGTAGAGCTTCAAAATTTGCTTTCAGGGGTACCAGGAATAAAGTATGGGAGTCACTCGAAACAAGGAGAATGAAATCGCGTCTCTATGCTATGTATAAAGCGTACACAGGCTTTCGACCATGGAAAGAAATTCAAAGTCGATTAGGGAAACCTACATATTTCGGCAGAGCGGATCACATGCACAAAATTCAGACAAGAATTCAGAAAACGGACGTTGGGAAATATTCATTCGCGAATCGAACTATTAGAGACTGGAACGACTTGCCTGTGACAATCTTTGATCCCTTCCCTCATGATGTCAGCAAATTTAAAAATAAATTAAATTCCTAGATGTTTATATGTGTCTTATTACCTCCTATGTAAAGTATGTTATATTATAACTATTATTTGTATAACATTATTATTATTACTATTACTATTATTATTATTATTATTATTATTATTATTATTATTATTATTATTATTATTATTAATATATTATTATTATGTGCAGTGGCGTGTAGTGCAGTGATGTGAAGTTGAGGGAAAAGAGTGTGTCAGAATCACATTAAAATGTAATTGGCAGTATGGTGAGGTGAGACGAGGCGACGTGAAGTGAAATTAAGTGATGTGAAGTGAAGTGAAGTGAAGTGAAGTGAAGTGGAGTGCTATGGAAGCTTGCACGGTGAAATGTTTATGTTAATTTGTAAAGTGTGTAAAATTTGTAAAATTTTGTATAGTTGTTAAATTTTGTAATGTTTAGTTAGTGTATTCTGCCACCAAGTTCTGGAACTTATTTGCAGAATTAGTAATAAATCTATCTATATCTCTGAAAAACCTGGAGGATTCATAGTTTTCTTTCAGTTTCTGTGAGCATTGGAAATTATTAATATAGGTGTTTTTGGAATTCTATTATCCAACTAATAAAACAATAGAAACATCTCAAATGCCGGAGGCTCCATTGTTTCCTTTCAATTTCTATTCGCATTAGAAATTAGTAACATACATTCCTTCTATTTCGAGGAAGGATGGCACCGGAAAGGTGGTTCAAGGCATCGACTGATGTCATTTCAGAGTCTCTGATCGGGAGATCCTGGGTTGGAGTTCCGACAATGGAATTTTCCATACTACCTATACAGCAAGGTCGAATTCTGTCGCTGTCTGAAAATTCTAGCGGCCGGCTAAATTTAGCTTCTGACGCATAGCTATTGCCAACGGCTCCAACATAGGTAAATACAAATAATATATAGCATTTGAAGACGTTTTACTCAAATCTCCGCTCTAAGAGTTAATCAAAATATTTGACCAAAATATTCCTACAAATGAAGGAAAAAACAGGCGAAAATTTTGAGTGAAAAACAAGCCTACCTTTGAGATGTTTGCTGATCACAAGAGATGATTATGTGATTTTTTTCATTTCCAGAATTTCCAGAGTTAATTGGCTTTACATTAGGCAAAGACAGAATATGAATGTCTGAATGAATGAAACGTTTCAAATTTACTTTGGATTACAATTGATTGATTAATTATTTTGTGTTTCCGGGCATGTCAACTGCAATGATCGTTAGTCCCGTAGGTGTGGTGCATGTGGGAGGTTAAGGGGGTTCTTCCCATACGGGATGGCGAGATCCGGTGCCGACCTACTCGTCCTGGTATACCGCATTAGTCGAGAAAGCTCTTAAGCTCATGACTGGTCTGTCGACTTGCGTTGTAGTGTAGCGCACACGTATGTGTGTGTGTGTGTGTGAGGTGTAAGTGTAGCGTGTGTGAAGGTAGGAGAAAGAAGAGGAAGGAAAGATCACTGTCTGCGGTCGTTTGTTAGGGTAGTGCTCCAGCATTCGCCTGGTCAGAAAAGAGTCGCAAAGAGTGGCATTCGTCTGGTCAGATCAGAGAAACCACAGAAAACTTCCAATTCGAGCTTCCGGCCGCTACAATTATCTCCAGAATGAGGATACATTCGACTCAGCTATCAAGCTGGTGTTGAAAATTCTGTCTCCCGCTCCTGATCCTAGGTCCCGGTCAGAGGCACTAGTGACATCATTTGATGCCCTCAGCCACATTAACCGGTCGGGTTTCAAATTTTTTGGCCGCAATATATTTTTATCAATGTATCAAACTGCCTCGATACTATCATATACTTTTTACATATATTTACTTCTGCTTTACTATGTATTATTTAAAAAATTGTGCCCAAATGAGGGATCTGTAATAGATACGCATTGTTTTCTTCTTCCTTGGGCATTTTGCCGTCGCCTCTTCAAGGGTGAACCACGCCGCCTCGCAGGTGATAAAATGGATGAAGGGTCCTCTCCACTACTAGAGCGAGAGCAGCATCTTTAATGAGAAATCAATGGCGGCCAGCGCCCCCGTGCCGCTACGTCCGCCGTCGCCTGCTCGGCGCCCCTTCCGGGCCCGCATTAGCTACATAATTAACGCCCTTCGCCGACCCCCCCCTAATTTCTTGATAGCACTCTCGCACAGGGGAGTGAGTTTTCTGGAGGACACCGAGGCAGGCCTGAACGATTTAGCTGTCCTTTGAAAAAAGGATTTTAGGAGCCAATATTTTATGAATTCTACAACGTGGGATTTCTTTACTCCTTCTTGCAGTAAGAAAATTCTATTTTGAAAAACGTATAATTGAGATTCGTGATAAAACTAGAGGTGTTAGTACCTTCTCGCACACATCTCGCATATACCGACTACGCAATATTATAATACTACATGAACCAGAAAAAATATTTCAAACCAGTAAACTTTTTTCCTCAGAGCCGAGATTCGAACACATATCCTTCACAGTTACTACGTCAGCTACATTATCCATACATCGCTGTTGCACGGCTATACTCAATCTTTTGGACGCACAAACAGAAGTTGATCATTTACATTTGAAACTTTCAAAAATTCAAAGATTTCCAATTATTTACATTGTTCCAAGATCTAGTTTCAAAGAATGATATTCATTAAGCAAAGCGATATCTATAATAAATACATCAAATTTTGCAATGTTAATTTTTTGTAAAAAATGTACACGATCTTCGAATTGTTGCAAATTAAAAATTTAAAATTCATTAAAAATTCTCTATCAACATTGTTATATTGTAATGCTATTTTTTTTGCGATTTTCCATAATGCAGATTTCGCCGAAAATGGGACTGCGCCATTATTAATAGTCTCTATATTAAAGGAAAAAATAAAGAAAAAAATTTGGAGCTGCTCTGAAGAAGTTTTGGAGAGGTTTCAACGAAAATGAGACCTGCGACATATACAAATCTCATTTATGCTGTCACAAGAAAAGTTTTCTCCAAAATTTCGGAAACATTTTTGAGAAAATTTTGAACACCTGCGAGCCATCATTAAAAGTACCCCGAAAAATTAAAATATCCGGTTCAAATTTGCAAATGGATGATGGAATATCAATTTTAGTGCAAATAATATGAACGGTTTAGTCGCTAGCCTTGATCGCAGACGGACGGAGAGAAGGACGGAGAGATAAACGGACAGAGGGACGGACAGGTGGACAAACAGACGGACAGGCAGACGGACAGACAGACGGACAGACAGACGGCAGACACACAGACGGACAGACAGACGGACAGATAGACAGATGGACAGGCAGACGGACAGACAGACGGACAGACAAACGGACAGAGAGACGGACAGACAAACGGACAGACAGACGGACAGACACACGGACAGACAGACATACAGACAGACGGACGGACAGAGAGACGGACAGACAGACGGACAGACAGACGGACAGACGGACGGACAGGCAGACGGACGGACGGACAGATGGACAGACTGACAGACTGACAGACGGACAGACGGACACACAGACGGACGGACAGACGGACGGACGGACGGATGGACAGGTGGACAGACTGACAGGCGGAGAGACGGAAGGACAGACGTGGCTGTGGAGATTTTCATACATGGTTGATGAGTGATTTGCATTTTATTGCCGCGATGTAGCCCATCTTAAGACCAAAAAAATTGATGTATTTACATTCATCTCTTTCCAGCTTTCATCTATCAATAATCATCCCATCGTACTTCGCAGAGCAGAAGGCAACGGTAAACCATTTCTATGGTCAATATATTACTCTGGAAAGGGGACAATATAAAACCTTAAGCCTCATCTTCTTCACCCACGCTCGAAAATGAGTATTAGATCATGGGCACATGATGAAACTTCATGCATTTGACTTCTCTACAAACATTTTTTCCATAAGATTTCTTGTGGAGGAATCCGAAGTAGAGGAGGCTGCTTCCTACGAGGAACCAGAACTTGAAATAATCGTCGTGCATAATAAGGTTTAGTACCACTGAAGCAAACTCGAGACTCTCTCGATGCTAATTAATATACTTCATACTCTCTCAGAAAGTAAAAAAGAGGTTTTATTGCGCAATATGGATGAAATAAGTTATTGTACAGTTCTGGAAAGAAGAAATTATCGCGGCTCTCTGCGGCTAAGTTCAGCTTTTGCACGGCTTGTCATGACGAAACGCGTTCAGCAAACATTATAATATATTTCGATCTGGCATTTGGGAAAATAGTTTCCTTCCCTGAGAAGAGTTCCAAATGAAAATGATCCCGATGATCACATTTGGAAATGTCTTAGAGCACTCAAACAATTTTTTCAAATGAAGATGAACTTGCAATGAATATATGTTCTAAATGAAAGTTTCTATATAATTCTATTCGCAGCAAACTTTTCATTACGTTTTTTATTTAATAAGCGCTTCTTCGTAAGAGTATATTTTCTTTAATAGAAGAACTCGTATAATCATTCTCCCCTTCATCGCTCAGTTCTGGATCTCCCAGCGATGTTTCCGCGATGATTAAAATGCAAACAAAGCGAAAGACAAAAAATTGAATTAAAACTAAGTGCTACATCAGCACGTACTTCCTCCCAGAGGTAATGGCAATATTAAAATAACACACGAAGGCCGCAGAAGTGTTTCCAATTCCCAAGAAATGTGTCCACGCTGAAATACGAATTCACGTATTTAGGTTCAGCAAGATATTACTGTCTACAACACTAATAACAACCTAAGAATCACAGCCTCTTCAACACTTAAAAAAAGTTTGACGGGTCAACTTTATTTCTACGTGCGGGCTCACAGCCCGACACGTTTGGTGCGACTACTAGTATAAGTCTGAGATGGCTTTATTGGTATTTACGTGTTCCGCGAACTTCTGTAAGAACTCAAAGTTTCAAGAGTTTGATTCAACAGCAAGCGAGCTCAACCAAGTGACCTCTCTGTGGGTCATATCTAAGCATTGAAGTCTGAGAGACAAATAGGCAATGAATGTTAAGGAAGGCAAGAGAGTATATGCATTCACAATGAATTCATTAAAAACATTTCCTCCCACAATATTGCTCAATTATTCAAATTAACTGAACTCATTCTCAATTTTCCATACCATCATTAAGAAATTTCCGAAATTACACATATGTCGATTATGTATAATATGGGTTATTACCAGATAAAATCAGCAGATTAATTGTGTATTTCACAAAATACTGTCTGTGAAAAGTATATAAATGAGTGTTGTAATAATACAGAATTGTCTTCCTAAAATGTACGTATAGTGGGTAGTTGTGTGTCTTATTTCTATATTTAAATATGTAGCATTGCAATTTGTGGTACAAAGCTATTGTGTTTCTATATTGAATTCAAATTATTTGTCATTTTTTAATGCACGATTTTATACGTCAAAAACGTGTCCTCCAAGAAGCGTAGAGAAGGATTTTTTCGGAGGAATTTGGGGAAGTATTACTGGATTACTGCCACATTCTTCAGACTCCGCCTTTTATGCCTTTTAAGGCTAGGAGAAAGGGCTAAACTTCCGAGGATAGGCATCTTGCATTTCTTGAACAGCCAATGATAAGCATTGCTTGCCTTAGAGTTGAGGATTGCTTAAGCCGCGTGTCAAAAATATAATTTTACTTTTCTAAATTATTACCAAATGAGATCTACCGTGCCACAGTTCCATCGAAATGCATTTTGCAAAATATTTTTTTATAATCAATTTCCTCGCTAGACTATTGGTATCCACTTTGCCCCAGTGAATAAAATATAGCTAAACACATTATTATGTACAAGAGACCTACCCATTTGCAGGACAACAGTTTCTGCGTTTTGAAATTTGCAAAAACAAAAATTATTTATAACGCAGATAAATCAAAATAATGAAACTGAAGTTTCAACAATGTATTAAAAATACAGTTACAGAAATTAAGTTACAAAGGAAGTTAAAAATAGCAACAGTTCATTAGCAACAATTTCCACCGATTTCCTGTAAGTCAGAAATCGTTAATACAGTATAAGCGGCGGAAAGCGAGACATTGAAAAACGATCTGAACATTTTACTTAACTGCAAAGAGTGACTTGGATTCTCTGTAAAAAAAATGAAGGTTGGCATCAGATGCTAATTTCCTATAAATAATTGCGTATCTCGAAAACGAAAGGCGATAGCGCCGATCGGGTTGCGGAATATCGCAACTTGTTGAAAGACATTTGAGATGAGAGAATATAAAAAAATTGCAAACTTTATAAATTTATAAACAATTTCCAATTTTTGCAATTCTAAAGTGGGAAGGGTCTCGTGATGTACCGAATAACCCAAAATTGCGAATTAACAATTTTGCAACAATATGAAATTTTATAAACAATTCCGAAATGTGCGCTATTCCTGCCAGTGAATGTCTCCAAATTGTCCCTGAGTTGAATATCGTAAAATCAAAAAATAAATTTTGACAAACAGATGCAAATTGATTGGTTAATATCTAGTTTTTTGTTTTGTTTTTAATTTGTTGCGTCTACATATTGACGCAACGCGTCTCCAAGCCCCTTAAGGGGCGTTGAGCGCTTTGCGTTGGGGAGTAATCCTCCATCATTTTACGTCAGGTCACAGTCACTTGTCAAGAGGACCGCCAGGTAGCATCTCCGCGTACGCGCCTCCTGCGTCACTACCCAGCGGCCAGAATTGGGAAGGAATAAGGATAGGGGTAGGGTTTACGACACTTCAAAGGGGTTGGACTAACCCTTGTGAAGAGCCAGTCGTTTTGTACGAACAAATATCACATGAGATTCTACGGGAATCGAACCCGGATCTCAATGGTGAAAGGCTAGCGACTTCGCTATGTGCCAGGAGCGAAGCTCATGTTACGTTATGTTACTTATATGCTACGTTTATTATGTTTATATGTTACTTAATGATAAATATACACTTGGTCTATGAATGTTATAGTCTTTATTGAAATGGTTCCCTAGAAGTTTTCTATCGATTCGAGAAAGACTGTATTTTGCAATTTTTGCAAATTTTATAAACATATGAACAATTGCAAGTATGCAATTATAATCGTTTTTCTTATCGAAAAAATCTGTAGTAAATTGGACATTTGATGAAGTTCATGAATTATGTATGAACAATAATATTGGAATGAAAATGTGTATAAGAATGTAATTGGTCTATAATTGGTGTTATTTTATTTCATATCAACGTAATTTCTTCAAAAAGGATTGTATGAACAATGGTTAAGAGATATGTGTCTATACATAATACAATGAAATAACTTTCATGTTGATAAAAGTGTTTCATTCATGTATTTTTATTTGAAAAAACGTCCCCATCTGAACTAGCGGCATCCGCCAGATTCTAGGATGTAATTTAGTTAGGGCACTCCCCCCTGCGTTGAAGTTTGCTGCGGCGGTTTGTGAGGCTCCGTCTGTGACGTTTGTCATGACAAACGCTGCTCAAACCATACAAAAACTGAACTTAGCCTCAGAGGGCCGCGATCTTTTTTTGTTTCCAAAACTGTACAAGAACTTAGAGTAACTGCTTGTTAAAGGAGAAAACTTCTATAAAAACTCAATTTTTCTTAGAATATCTAATTAGTATTTCGCCGACTTAATAAATCTATGATCTCAAATTCAATGAATTAAAACAATTAATTTAATTAGCTTGGTTTAATAATTTCCCCTCTATCTTCTGTTTGATTACTTTTTCCCAGATACAATAATAAAGATTATCAATTTTCTACAATAATATTTACTGTGATTCCGGGAGAGGTGGCTCAGTGCATCAACTGATGTCTTCTTAATGCCTCTGACCGGGAGGTCCAGGGTTCGAGTTCCGACTGTAGCAATATTTTCGACACTAGCTTATCAGCTAGTCGAATTCAGTCGCAGTTTGGAGGCGATTGCTAGCGGCCAGCTGCTCTGATCGATAGTTTTCCGTAGTTTCTCCGATCAAAACTAGACGAATGCTTTAGCGGTACCCTAACAAACGGACCACGGTCTGCACACAATCTTTCCTTCCCCTTCCTTGTGCTATTCTCTCCCCTTACACACACACACGTGCACTATACTACGACACATGCCGTGAGACCGATCGGGAATGGAATCCAACCATCTTACCCCTGAGGGATATGCTTGTGTTGCCTCTAAACAGGGGAAACTGTTAAGCTGCAACACTATCAAATGACTTTTCATCACAGACTATTGACAATTTTTACAGTAATTGATAAGTGTTACAGATGACATCCACCGATAGTCTATATGTTGTAGGCGCTAGCGATAACCATAGAAGGTCAAACGTTTTGTTATATTTGTCTGATTCAAGGACACCCAAAATATAGACTATGAGTATGCAACATGTTAGAGGAAGTAATTTAATGTATGGGAACAAGATTTATCCACATAAGGGTTTTCTGTGAAAAATCGCCTATTGCCGGCGTAGGTTTACAATTACTTTCTTTTCTTATGAAAAAGGAGAATGTAAAAATGTCTATGCACGTCTTTTATGTTTAATGATGTATAAGATAATACGAATGAACACTGTTTTGACTGTGCTATTTCATTGTTTGTCTCGCCCAATAAACGTTTTCCTTACATAGTGAACACCATTCTCAATAAAATGGCTCATTGCACAATTCAAAATAAGATTACTTGTCTTTAATGCTAGGATATCTTTTGTGAGTCATGAAATTGCAGTAGAGCTGCCGCGCGTGGAAATTTCGAGAATCGCTAGAACCCACAACAGCGAATGGCAGCGAATGCGGGAATTCACGCCCCTGCAACGAATGTTCGACTTTGATCTCGCCCCGCTCTCAACGCCTCAACACCCTCCGTGACGCCAAACGCATGATCACATTGCGCAATCTCTCCATGTAATGCAGTTTGGTTCGGATGACACTCAGTGTCAAAAATCACAAATCAAATTCGTTCCCACGAAATGGTTGTTACCTGGAAAACGTCACCAGGAGGAAATGTGTAATTGACCCTATTAATAGTAGAGGATCTGAGAGAGAGAAAATCGTCATGACTTAGTGGGAACAGGACGGACGGATGGCCAATCTTATTCCAATCATGCATTAATTGAGAAAAATATAGAAATCTTATTGGGGCAACAGGTTCTCCTTGTAATGTCCACGTTTAGGAAATTAAACTGGAGCAAAGCAAAAATAACATTGATTGATGCCATTAATGCAGTGCTACCTCAAACTTAATCTTTGAAAAATAACAGTGTTCTTGACGGAGAATTAATTAAAAAATCTCCCAGAAAAATAAAATATTAGAGAACAATAAAACGGAAGAGAAATTCAGAAACCCTTAGTCACAGTACTTCGATTCACGCCGCGATATACGCGGAAATACGCGAAATACGCGGGCGCAGGAAAATTCGCCTTTCAGCGCGCCCGCTCGCACCCCTCGGATCCGCTTGTTAACTTCTTTCTAGGAGAGGAACTTCTCATCCCCTTAGGTACGCGATTCTGAAATTTTTCGCCGAGGAAATTATGAAAGGATTCCGAACGTCTCTAAGAGCGCAATCGCTCGGCCCAAGCGTTACCGGATGCTGAAGCTTAGATCCTTCTAAGAAAGAAATGACATGTAAATTATTATTCTGGGATGCCTTTCCCAAACAATGTCAACGGAAGAGCGCCGAGATTTGATTGGGCAAAGCTAGACCTCACTCCGATACCGTTCGTTCAAACAGAACGAAGGGAACGCTACCTCGCCGGTAGAGGAGTGGGAGAAATAAGTTTCGCAGTGAGCTAAAGAGACAAACAGACATTCGGATTCAAAATTTCGTTTGGCGAGCTGCGAATGGTCACTCCGGCTCCTGCCATAGCCGCTCGGCGCGGATCGCCGAGTGTAAAACGCAAATCGCGCCACTATTCCAGTGAACATTATTATATCACTGAGTGGAGCCTCGCTAACTTTAGGCGACCGCACCCAACGCTTTGAGTCTCCGATTGTGTCGCGTGGTGACGGGTGACAGCGCGGCTGCGAATCGCCAGAACTCGCTGGAGTCGATTCTTTGGTCATCTGCCAGCCGTCATTATCCGCTCGCCGCTGACGTTGCCGGCGCTCGCCCCAGCTGCTGCCGCCGCCACTACCGCCGTCGTCATTGCCGGCGCCCGCGACGAGGCAAAGGTCGCGTGCTACCTTGCACTGGGGGCCCCTATGCCCGTCTCGCCAGGGGCTACTGAACTGGGGGCATGGGACAATGACGACGAAAGGCTGAAAAATGACTCCACAAGGAATGTATTGTTCGTTAATCTATGTCTCCTGCTAACTGAGCCGCACATTGGCTGTGTATGCATCCCGCATTGATTCACCAAAATTATACTGACGTGTCTGATACCTTGTTCCTTCCCACCACTTTTCGGTATCAGGAAAAACTAAAATGTGTATTGTCGTTGAAATCTCGAAATCGATTTTCCGCAGCGTTAATAACTTTTTCTATACTACGTATATACGTACGTATACGAGAAAATAAAAAGAAAATTACAGTACAACAGTACATCCTTTCTCGAATTATTTCTACAATTCCAAATTTCGAAACTTCAGAGAGTTCAACAGAAATGAGGCCCGCGCCATTCTTTTAAGTATTCCTTCTTCCATTCATGGAAGAAAAACTGAAGAAAAAATTGAGGAATGTTTGAGAAATCTTTTCTTATAACTTACATTAATTTTAAGACTAAATTAGGTGAAAACTACGCGTTTCTTCAAAAAATTGCACATGGCCTTCTTTAAAGAGAAGATTTTTTACAACAGACATTGTCTAAGGCAAAAATATTTTCAATGTTGTAGTTTTAAAACGTTAATTACGTGCAGTTTTCGAAAAAATTGAGAGATCTACGAAAATGGAACTAGTACCATACATTTTCCGTTTCTCATTGCATATGAGGAGAAAATTAAAATAAAAATATTTGAAGCGGTTATTTGAGAAAAAAATGTTTTAAAAAATTAAGAATTGCTTATCTTTCACGCAAAATTACATGAAAACTACTCATCATTTCTAAAATTTGAACATGACCTTATTTCAATATATGTTTTTAAAGAACAGATTTCATTAGGAAAATTGATTAATATTTTCGTGTTTCCGGGCGCGTCAACTGCTTTGGTCATTAGTCCCGTTAGTGTAGTTAATGTTCTTTCTCTGAAAATGGCGATGATCTTCCCCCGCTGGATGGCGAGATCCGGCGCCGACCTACCGTCGGCTAGTGGGGTTTCCCTCTAACCAGGACTCTCCCACCAGCGAGGCAACGCACCAGCTGGGACAAGCTCTCTCTCGACCGGTCTCCCGGCATATATGTGGTAGTGTAGTGCATGTTAGGAAGAGAAATGAAAGATTGCGCGCGGTCCGTGACCCATTTGGTAGGGTACTCCTTCGGCATTCGCATGGTGTTCATCGGAGAAACCACGGAAAACTATCAATCAGAGCAGCAGGCCACTAGAATTCTTCTCCAGACAGCGAAAGAATTCGACCTAGCTGAAAATCCTACTGCTGCCGTTAGGACTCGAACCTAGGACCTCCCGGTCAGAGGCGCTGCAGTGACAACAGTTGATGCACTGAGCTACCGCTCCCAGTACGCTCCCTGGAGAAACTGTCGGTTCCTTCCTCTGGAGGCTCGTCCAGCGCGCCTCCTTCTCGGGCGTCGTTGACTGGCCAGGCCGCCTCGCTTCCTATCGAGCGACAGCTTAGAGGCAACACGCGGTGATTTGGCGCGGCCACCGGCGGCTCTTACGTGCTCCGAATGGCGTCTGGATTGGGCGCAGCAGGCGAGTGCTACGCGGCGGGCAGGGCGGGGTGGTGAAGGGAGGAATAGGGGTTGGGGGGAGGGCAGGGGAGGGCGGGGAAGGCGCGGGCCACCCGCGCGGAAGGTGGGCGGATCGCTTTCCGAACGCTGCCGTTAAGCCTTGCTCTGGGCCCGAGTTTCTCTCCCTCTCGTAGCCCCCTCCCCGCTCGCTCAGCGGGGCGAGCGCGACGGCGCGGCGTGGGGGCGGGGCGAGGCCGGGACAGATGGCGAAGTGCCCTCTCCGGGGCATACGCCGCTTACTCCTTCGTCTTGCTGCCCTCACATGACAAGCTCTTTGGAAACATTTAATTTGTCTTCCATTTCACTTTTCTGAACGACCAATCCCGAATGAGTAAGGCGCCGGGAATTGCTGACGTCGACCATTTAGGGATTAGAACTGTCTACTACGCGGAGGAAGGGGTTATTTTTATGCTTTTCCGCGTGGTTTTGTTTCCAACAGAACTTCGGGCTCTCATTTGTGCTATAATTTCTAATAAAGAAAAATATGCAAATGCAGCAAAAATTCGATGAGTCCATATATATTCAAATATAAATGACTTCTCGGAAACGAATGTTCGATCCGTAGGTGTTCTAAGTATGAAAATATATCTTGCACCAGGCTCTGAGGGTGAATGTTGTTAGTTTGGTGAAAATAGTGGGATGTATTGTATTGTTCAGGGGCAATACCAGGCACAATATGTACATCGGGAGTTATTGATTATGTCTGTTGAATAATTATTATTCTATTATTGGCCGCCAGCTGGAAAATTCTTTGTCACAATTCAGGTCGCGGAAGAATTTTGCTAACTTACCCGTTTACTTATCAAGGCTTTTTTATTTTTTTCATTTATTTATTGTAAATGGATGATATCGTTTAGTGTAATCACTTTACAGATGTATTTCAGACTTATGCTAGTTAAAATATCTATGCGAACTTAATCTATACTGAAACTGAACGACGCGCTTCGTTCGTTTACCGCTCCTTATCAGCTGCAGGAGGGGTGTGCCGCCCCTACCTGGAGGGGATGGTGACGCGCGCGGAGGGGGAGGGAGGCGAGCGGTCAAGCGGTCAAGCGGTCAAGCGGTCAAGAGAAGTTTGTGGAACGTCGAAGAGAGGTTGTGGAACAGTGAGCGGATGCGGAGACAGTGAGCTTTTGGGAAGTCAGTGTGGTGGTGCCGGTACCTGGAGGTGTGACGGCCATGTCTTGCGACGTTGCCATTTTGGCGTCGTCACGGAGAGTTCGTGCTGCGCGAGGTATAAGCCGCTGCCTGTGACCGCTGCAAGCTTCGCCTTTCGTGGAGGTCATAACCCACGAACTGAGGTCTGAATTCAGTGTGTACATACTCCACCTAGTTATTTTGTCTCCACGAACTGCCACAACTGCGTGAAGCGTCGAGTTCGCCGTATTAAGAGAGGCGAGCAAGGCGCTCGTGAGGGGCACGCGACGAGATCATGAAAGCGCGGTGTCCCAGGCCCAGAGCATACTCATGTTCAGCAAGGACTCCTATGTGTACAGTCTCTCAAGATAGTGAAATTCTGAATGCTGTAAATCTTGCATGCTGAAATTGGTTTATTTTTCCAGCTGAATGTAAATTATAAATTAGTATTAATTTTCAAGTTGTTGCAATTAATAGACTTTCTAAACGATTTAAGATTCTTTGTGTTAACTTCATCTGTTAACGTGCTAAAACATTGTTTTACAGTTAATGGAATGAAATATTGTGATCAATATTTGGCCTAGTTTTAGGCCTAGTTAACTATTTAGTGGTTTTTCTATTTGTTGCGAGATGAAGATCGCGGGAAATAAACGATAAAACAATATTTGTAACCTTAATATATGTGCACACTGACCTCAGGTTAGCAATACAAGTTTGAGTTGTTGGTGTCCGAAACAACAGAGTGCTTATGACAGCCAAGACATGGTGAAAGACTCGCAATGTGTGCAAAATTGTGCATTTAATATATATTTATGGCTAATTCTTGTAAAAAGAAAAACTGATTTTTTAAAGAAATCTGAAGTTCAAGGTATCATGATTTTTTTTAGATTGAATGTCGTCTATTGAATTTAAAGGTATATTTGCCGAATGGTCTTAAGAGAACTTGTACAAATTGCCTACTTCACATTTCTTAGTCAGTAGAATTTTTTTGTGGTTGTGTATTTAAAGGGTACATATAATGGGCAGTAAAGGATTTTCCTTTTGTGTTTTCTAGACTATTGTTAAATGTTTGCGGTTTGTTTTTTGTTATTTGAATGTCAAAGGGAGTGTTATCTTGTCTTTTTTATTTTATATAATAGTCCATTTATATTTTGTTCTGTAGTCACGGTTTTGTTTGTTGTTCTTTTTTTACTTTTTTTCGAAATCTTCAGAAGAGTCACGATCCTACGAGAATCCCCCAATCGAAATTTTGATCGGTTACAACACATTGAAAAGGATACTCTAGGGGAGAACCTCGGGGTTATAAAACACGGTTGGCTAAAAGTTTGAGGAAGGTTTCAAACGGAAATATTTTTTATTCGGTTGTGAGTTGGATTTTTCGCTAGTTTTTAATGGAATGCTGCTGGTATGCCTGTTAAGGGGAACCTTGCGGGATGCCTGCTTTGGGTGCTAGTTTGTAGATTAGACCCGGGTGCCAGCGTCTGTCAAATGCTTGAGTCATGTCCAGAAATGTAGATATTGCTTTTTTTCAAATGCAGAGTGGATGTGTTCTGTTAATCTAAGTAGTTGGTTGGCAGTCGAGAGATGAGCAATGAAACCGAATTGATGATTAGGAATTATGTTAATGTTTTTGAGATGCTGGTTTAATCTGGCAAGGATTAGTTTTTCGAATATTTTAGCAATAACGGGTGGTAAACTGATGGGCTGGTAACTGTCTACTTTGGATTTTTGTTGGGTTTAAGAATGGGGTGAATGATTGAATGTTTCCACGTTTGGGGGAAGTATGCAGTTTTTAAAATTGAATTATTATATTATTTTAAATTCAATTATTAAAATTGAAAATATTATTTAGGAACGCTGAGGCTGACGGTGAAGTGATTTTGAAGTGATTTTACCGTGTCCGGGGGCTTTATTATTTGGAGGCTTCTGAATTAGTGTATTTGTTTCGCGTGGAGAAATGTATTTTATTCTGTAGGGTATGTTAAAGATGGGGGAAAAGGCTATTTGAAAGATTTCGTGGCGTTGAGTTTGAAAAGGACAATTGTTGGGCGTAAAAGTATTTTCGAAATGTTTTGCTAATGCTTCTGCTTTGGCGCTAGGAGAGTGAATTTGCCTGTGTTTATTGATAGAGGTGGAAATGAACGTTTTTCAGAATTTATTTGGTAAATTGCCATAAAGAGTTATTTCTTACGTTTAGAGATTGTAATAGTGTTGAGTACTGGTGCTGTCTGGAAGTCTACAAGACGTGTTTGCAAGTGTTATTTGAATGGTTGTATTCATTTTTGATAATATTCCTAATGACTTCCAGAGTCTTTTGGTTTTATTTTTAATTCAATTAATTGGATTATTTTAACAGATAGAGGTTTGCTTAGTTTACTACAAGTGTGTAGAATTTTGGGTTTTGTAATTTGTTTATTTCATTAATTATTGACATTGAATATTGATATGTTGGCAATGCCTGTTTGCCTGTTGGAGATTTTAATGTTTTAAATGAGGGAGTTGACAAGTTGATATTTCTGTTTAATGTTTTCCAATTTATATTACGTGTGTTTAGGGATATCGAAGAAAGGGGGTTGGATTTGCAATGGGGAGCCGGGTAGAGGTAATGACTGGGATGTGATCAGAATCAAATTAATGGTACGTAAATGACTAATTGGGAACTGAAATTTGTGAGTGCTATGTCGAGGATATCTGGACTTTTCTGGGAAACATATTATCAGCATATTATTGAATTTACAGTGAACACAATTGAACAGAACAGTGGCTTGTGTGATTGAATTTGTACCTTACAAAAATAATTAAAAGAAAGTAATAATGAAAGTTGAAATTTGGAGAAAGACTTTTATTTACCAACAAATTCTTTTTTCTTTTACAAAATAATATTACAATTTCTGAAGTACTTAATATTTTCCTGTAAGTTTGTACGGAATAGTGATTATCAATTTCGAATTGTTATTTCTGCAAAAGAACGTATTTTTTATACATAAATATAGAACTTTGGAGAAATACCACGCAGTTAACACATCATCTTGCATATCACACGTATTATCACAGAATATTAAAGCCAATAGTTTGATTTAAAAATATATTGTCATTGGCAAAGTTAACATAATGCTTTCTGACGTATATCGTGGAAGAAATATTTTTAATATTAAAATATTTATTTTAAAATACATTAGAAAGTGATTTTTCCATCTCAACAATTCTCTTAAACATATGGACTTCTATACACAGTACCACAACTCTATACCGGCTTAATTTCAGTAAGAAATATTCTCCTAAATCTATTTCCCGGTATTTCCTACTGCGTGGTGTGACCCCATCGTTCCCTTTATTTTCAGTAAAATATTCATATATTTGTTTAGAAAATATTAATTTCAAATTTTAATTTTAATTCTCTTTTCAGATAATACTTATTTTTTAAATAGTTCTAGCCTAAAGAATAAAACCCTGTACATGTCACGCGTAGTGACAACGCTTTGGCACATCCTTAAAAGTAAAGTTAATAGAAACAATATCAACTTCTAACATATGAAAGTGAAAAAAAAGACTTGAAAAAATCCTTTTTTTCTGCACAGAGTAACAATTGACAACAATTATACAATCAGCAGAACGTGGGAGACATCTGACATTCAGTGAGTGTGGGAATCTGTTACTACGATTCTAAAAATACATTTTATTAGAGATCTCACAGTATAGGTTTTTAGGGATACACATGATAAATGCTTTTTCAGATTGTATCTGCACAGAAATTAGATACAATTAAAATATTAGGTTTAATTAATGACGCCCCTTAATTTACTAGATCAGAGCTAACATCTTCACGTGAAATCTGGTATTTACCAGTATTAGGAAATTTTGAATAACATTCATTATTGTTCTCATGTAATGCAATAATTTATTGCGGTGTTTGGTAACTAGTGTTCGTAACGGAAAATCATTAACTGATATAAATTAGTCTGTGTTCTTACTCTCTCAAAGCTTTGGCATAAAGCTAATGAATACTGATAAGAAATACATTGTAAATATATCTGAGCTTTCCATAGAAGCCATATGTAATGTGCTTCATGGTGTTTGTACATAATATCTTAAAAATTAGTTACAAATATTTAAGTGTGGAACTAATTTCTATATCTTGTTTTACAAAATACAATATTTTCATTGATTTCTTAAATCCGTTCCAAAAACCTGTGCATTTTTCACATACAAACTTGAGCAAATATCAAGACACAACATTTATATAGTAACATAAGGATATAGTAGGTACAACGACATGCTCGGAAGAAGGGTCAAATCCTATATTGCAATTGACTATTTGATTGAGCGGCCATTTTTGTCGGCTAATTTCGGCTAATGCAGCTAATTACTTAAAAAAATGGAAAACCAAAACATCTTTATAATTGACAAAATTTGTAAATATAACGGGAAATGCTATTTAATAGGGTTAGAAATAATTAAAGTTCTAAAAATAGCTATTCCATTTATAGCGCTTGTAATATTCAGTCTTTTTAAAAGGACTGACCCACCTTGCAGGTAACTCTTCAGCTAAAACCACCGTTAAAAACTAGAATGCAAGACTCTGTCACAATTTTGAGAATGAAATGTAAATATTTGTTAAAATAAATTTTTTCTGTTGATATTAACCAGAGTCTTCTATTCATATTTAGATTTGCAAAAGGCAAACTGACCATTCCTCCTGAGCTATGTTATATTGACACAATTATTCTAAACAATTCTTATCAGCTACATAAAATGCTAATATTTATACACAAAAATCTCTATGAGAAGCAGGAACACTTCAAACAAAAACATCCAGACGTTTGTAGTGCGACTGCTCCGTTGATGAAATTTTCCATTAGTTCCCTGGACAAAAGCATAATTCATTACATAGTTTGGCGATGAAATGGTAAGAAAATGTAGGGTTAAACATGTTAAAAATTTAACATAAATGTTCTCAAATATTATATTTTCAGTTACATTCTCAGATCTGCACTGCATTAATTGCCAGTTGCCTTCAGAAAATAGCTAGTTAAAAAACATAACTAATATAAAAGAAACTACACAATTTTTATGACTGGGATGTAAATTATATACACCAATGCATACAGCTGAAAATACAAAAAATATAATAATTCTTGGCATTCTTGCATTTAAATTGTTACTGAATGTCTTGACACGTGTGTATATATATATATATATATATATATATATATATATATATATATATATATATACACACACACATATACACATAAAACAAGACAATTTGTAAAGTTTAATTTCAAAATTTCAGGGATAGGTAAAATTAATGCATTCTATTCAGAATTTTACAGCGGGAGAAATTCATTTTACAAATTTACGAGAAGCACAACGTTTTTAACTAGAGAAATATCATCACTAGGGAACGGAAGTTTGGCAAAATGCCTTTTTGTTACTGTTACTGTTACTTTTGAAAGCAGGTTAACGGGGCTTGGTCAGAAAAATTTACACTAGTTGTTTACCAACGTTTCGGAAACTTTTATTTCCATCCTCAGGGCTTGCAACATCGAGAACAACTCAACCCATTCACTGCACCATCCTCCATCTCCGGCACCTCACATGCAATGAGGGACACATCACCCTCACCACACCAACACACAGCTTGACTGATACTCTGCCCATAGCGCTGTGTGTTGGTGTGGTGAGGATGATGTGTCCCTCATTGGATGTGAGGTGCCGGAGATGGAGGATGGAGGATGGTGCAGTGAATGGGTTGAGTTGTTCTCGATGTTGCAAGCCCTGAGGATGGATACTTATGAGTATGGTATCACACAGGTGCAAAGAATGAAACATTTAATTCCGTTTTTACTGACACCATTTCAACTGCCGCCTTCTGTACGACAGACACTTTGCCACTTAGGTATTCTATACGACATTCAAGATGGCGCCAACTGAAGACCTACTACAAGTTAAATGCATATTACTTGGAGCCCCTGAAGATAGGATGATGAAGTAGTCCCGAAACATGTGTATGGCTGTTTTTTCTTTTTATTATGATTTATCTTGTAATACTATTTTGTGATTGATACCTCCGCAGTCCTTGATAAATAACCATGCTCTATTGTAGAGTAAGCATTATTTAGCTTCATATAAATTCTGTTAATAATAATAACAACAACAATAATAATAATAATAATAATTAATGAAATGTTATAAAATTACAGTTATAACGGAAAACTCGTTTTTTACTTTCTCGCCCTTACGAATGTACTTCGTAAGAAGAGGAAGTTATGTAATCGTACGCCAGAAAACAACGAATTTTAGGTAGTAAAACTTTTATGGCGGGCCCTGATAAAGAAAATTCGAAAAATCCAATGGATAAGTATAGAAAAAACCCTCTAGCACGTAGTGTAGCCAAAATCTGTGTTTTGTGGGTCCTTGATACCGAAAACTTGATTGATACCAAAACGTCACTGTCCGTCCGTCCGTTCATCCGTTAATGGGGAACGCTAGTGCCCATATCATTCAGCAGAATTTCTTCAAAATTGGTGTTCCCCTATCGCTCTGAATGAACTCAAGACTTTGGGAGTGTCAAACGGATATTTTGATTTTTAAGGATGTTTAACATAAAGCCTCAAAAACATTTTCAAAATTTTCTCAAAAATGGCACGAAATTTTTTGATCAAAATTTGTCCTCGGGTAACATAAAGAACGCTTTAGAGAATGGTGTAGGTCTCATGTTCGTTGAAATCCTAAGTTTTTTGAAAATTACAAAAGGGTATTTGTTTTGGAAGTCTTGCTACGACTTAACCACTCGACACGCGCTGTGTTTTTGACAAGAGTACACGCGCGGACTGACAGTCCGCAAACTTAGTACTCTCCCTTCATCTCAATTTAATAACGTATTTGTACAGTATTTTTCGTGAATATCAAATAGACATTGTGATGCAATAATATTACGCATCTGTTGGAATTTATTTTTGTATTTTATTAGATTAACATTTATTTAATAATTTTTTTATGATTTGTTATAATAAATTTCTCTGCAAGAAATCTGATAATGAAAAAAACATTAGAAATTAGAGAAAAACATGACGATAATAATAATTAAAATAGCAATAATAATAATAATAATAATATTATTAATAAATACACTGTTAATTTTAAAAAGTTAGTACAAAATATTTAAAATAAAAAATGCTGTGTAAGAGATAATAATGTGCCCTTATGACCTGAATCGTTTGGCGAAAATTTCATCTCGATATCTTGACCCTGTAGATTAGAAAATATTTAAGATGGAATTTACATTCAATAACCCTGTGTATTTATAACTAATTGATATATAAACCGGAATATTTTGTTCAAGTCGTAAAGAGTATGATCTGGGCTGCCCGGGTGACACCGCGGACAGCCCAGATCATGACTCTGGCCGCGGAAGCCTACGATATCATAGTAAAGAGTATGTTTAAATAGTAACAAACATGAGGAACGTGAGAGTAGACCTTATAACATGAACACACGCTCGCGGAATGACGCTCCGCATCCCTAAATATTTAACTGTGGACAAGGTCTGCGACGATTGAGAAAGGTTTTTTCGACACCTTACGATGAGTCATTACGACTGAAGGTACAGGAAGCTGCAACTCAATACTTCATGATAACTGATAATGAGAGACAAAACTAAGAGTGCGGAATCTCTGTCCGCGTGTGTGAAACAGAGGGTTAAATATTGATGATAGAGATTTTTTCTTAATGAAATCATATCTTTAAAGACAGATCTTGAAGTAAGGTTACGTTCAGCTTTTCGAAAATATGAGTAGTTTTCGTGTAATTTTGCGCAAAATATAGGCAATTTGAAAATTTGTAACAATTTTTTTCTCAAAAATCGCGCTAAATGTTTTCTTTAAAATTTCTCCTCGTATGTATCAAGGAATGGTACAAATATGAGGGACGCATCCTAGTTCCATTTTCGGCAAACTCTCTGTATTTTTGAAAATTTTCAGAAAGGTAGTATTTCAAAACTACAGAATTGAAGATTGAGATTTTTGCCTTAGACAAAGTCTGTTGTATAACATCATCCCTTTCAGAAAGGTCAGAAAAAAATTTGAAATAAAAAACAAAAAAAAGCAGATTTCGCGTAATTCGTGCTTGAAATTAATGCATTAAAAACATTTCCCAAAATTTGCTCCCATTTTTTCCTTTACTTTTCTCCTCAAGGGTTAGTAATAAAGATATTGTGCTAGTCTTATTTTGGGAGAACTCATCGTATTTCCGAAAATTGCAAAAAATAACAATTCAAAACTAAAAGCCCGAGGTCGTCACTCGAGACGTTTTATGGAGTACATGTAAGGTTCACGGCGAACTAACTCGGACTTAGTTCCAGTCTCGATGGGAAAAAGAAATTGCAGGTTGAAAATTTTCTGCGGTAGTACAATTTAGGGGAGCAGTTGGACATAATGCAAGAGTGTATGTGCTGCTCTAGCACCACTAGTTTCAAAATTACATAAATGTGTTTTTTAATGTTTCTCACGTTGTTAATATTTACATTACGAACGTCTTTATACATAATTTCATTTGTAAATAGTTGTTTTGTAAAGTGATTTAAATGAATACAATGCAGTTTCACGAGAACGTTTTTGGAAACACAAGAGTTTTCTGTGAAAATAAGCTCAAAGGAAAATTGCGTATAATCAGAAACCCTAAACATTTTCTCAAAAACAGGTCAAAATTTTTCAGAGACAATTTAAACTAGCTTTTACTCTTCTTTACTAGCCTCAAAGTCATATTTCAATTCTGCCATGAGGGGGGAGAAATAAATCAGAAAATATGAAAAAAAATTAGATGGCAATAGATGACAGGTGGAGAGGGGAAAGGGGCAAAAACCTAAAAGCTAGCTTAGAGTAAAAAGAATAGGAAACTAATAAGAGAAAGTATGTGCAATTCTGTATCTCCACTAGTTCGCGTTGTGCCAGTGTAGCAGCTTATGAATGATAAGTATGTTTAATGTAACGGGCTTGCAAAAGGTGTTGGTTCTTTCCGAATAAATATATTAAACTGTTTTATGATTCAAAGTAAGTTTGTGTTTGCCACGACCATTAACTCGTCAAATAAGTTTTATCAAGAAAAAGTAAAATATTACCATCGAACCGATAAGTTTCCGTAACAAGTGCGCTTTCCTTCGAGTTTAATTTGTAAAGAAGCTTCAAGCTTACCCAGAAGATCTATCACCAGCTGAAATATAAATGCTTCAGCTGAAATGAAAGCAGAAATCAGCAGAAATGTACTTCAGCTACCGGGTCAATTACCCCCATCTCGATCGGGTTTTTGCCCCGTATCCCTGATTCATTGAGCAAATGCTGAGATGGCCCCTTGATTTGCTTCTGGACGTAAATGTAGCTTCACTATGCGCACGTTTTGCTGAGCTTTCCTTTTGCTTGTAGTGGTAGTAGAGCTTAGGGTGAGTTTCTATTTGTTACCAATAGAGAAAAATCAAATTCGTTCGTTTACCGTTACAAATAAGTTTTCTATAATTCGGCAACGAAAATATCTAGATTTTGAAATGTTAATCTCTCGCTTTTTCAAATTATTATTATTATTAATATTATTATTATTACTACTAGCTGACCCGGCGAACTCTGTTCCGCCTTAACAGCCGGCCCCATCTTTTTATTTATTTATTTAGGCAAAAACAGTCAAAAACTGAATGTGACGTATGGGGGAGAAAATCATTTTTCTCGCGTCGCACTCACTGTGAGAAACTGTACTATCCTTGTTGCACTGCGTACGTGCAAAAACGTGCGTTCTCACACAGGAACACTGTCGAACGGGATAAACAGTATCCTATGTCCGTCTCCTGACTCTAAGCTTCCTGCTCACCAAATCGGTACAGCCGTTCTTGAGTTATAAATAGTGTAACTAACACGACTATATATAGATATAACGGCGAACGAAAGGCGGCTATCATTATCGCCTTCTGTTATCAGTGCGGCGTTACAACAATGGGTTACAACAGGCAACAATGACCGCTAACATGCGAAATCACGCGAAAACGTGCGTTCTCACACAGGAACTCTGTCGAACGGGATAAACAGTATCCTATGTCCGTCTCCTGGCTCTAAGCTTCCTGCTCACCAATTTTCAGCCAAATCGGTACAGCCGTTCTTGAGTTATAAATAGTGTAACTAACACGACTTTCTTTTATATATATAGATTTTTTCATCTTTCAAGTATTAATAGTTAAATAGTTGGGAAGGGATTCTCAAACTCAAGAAAGCATGCGCAGATGATTTTCTCCCCCCATACGTCACGTACAGTTTTTGACTGTTTTTGACTAAATAAATAAATAAATAAATAAATAAATAAATAAATAAATAAATAAATAAATAAGATCTTAGGTCCCCTCGACGGAGAGGGGGATTCATTCTGATGACATGAAGAATGTCAGAAAAAGGAGCGAAACTCAAAAGAATTTTTCTATTATGGAATGACAGGTGAGCTGCGCAATGTGTTGTTAGGCATGGGACACCGCGCCCATTTTGTTATAATCTTTGTTCACCCGCATTTGCTTTTATGTCCCCATACAATTATTTCCTGGTCTTCTTTAGGGTTTCTAGCTCCCACACTCATTAATAATTCATAAAATGTGTTCTTTTAAAGCGAATGAATATTTACTGAATTTGCTCAGAGTGACAAGGACAAGCAAAATTCATCGTTTCAAATCTCATTCACACTATTAAGAGTGTTGACATCTTCAATCCTTAGCTGAAAGAAAAAATCAACAAAAAGCTAATTATTATAAATATTATGTGTATATGGGAATATAGTAAGTATATTATGTAACAGAAACGTTTGCGGTTTGTGCCTGCCAGTGTTTTGTGATAAAACATTTTGTTCGAATAGCGTGATATTTTGTCACAAGAACAAAACAACTATTATGAGTTAAATGTTTTAATAAGAAAAATGTACATGGCACAAACAATAATAATATAAAATAAAAATATAATAATAATAATAATAATAATAATAATAATAATAATAATAATAATAATAATAATAATAATAATAGTATTTTTTAAAAATTTACACATATTTCACATTTATTTGATACATAATTATTTACAAAACAAATAAAATAAAAGTTACTAGTTGAAAAGAATAGAATACATGTACTAACCTGAGTACATGTGTGTGTGTGTGTATGACTTGTGTATGTTATAATGATGTTATCTAAGATTAAAATTATTAGATTGATTTTCTTGTTTGCACAATATTGTTTTGGTTAGAAGTTTTATAATTATTTTTAAATTAAATCTAAATTAACTGATATGAAAAGCATTTTTACATTTGTTTCTGGCTACACTGAAAATAGTTTCGTTAATTTCGTAATGTAGAAAGTTTCAAAAAACATTTTATTTGGCACATTGTCATAATTGCATTGACAGAATGCATTTCAAGATGCGTAACTATTCTTGCGTAACTATGCGATGCGTAAATGTTCTTGAGTCACGTAACTTAAGCACCTCCTGATTTTTTTTCATAGTTGAAGTTCTTACAATGTAGTTTTCACGAAAGTGCACGAGAAAATAAGGTTAATTCATACATGTATTCATTTCCGTTTTGCCACTTGTATTTTACGAAATAGTGAGGTAACTTTGTTTTTATTTAAAATAGAATTAAGCACATATTTTTAGTTTATCATGACGTACGTAAAAAGACGTATTAAATGGTATAGAAATTGTCAATATATAGCATTTTTTAGTAATTTTAATTTTTCTGCGACACGAGATAACGGATATTTTGAATATAACAGTCCAGCATTCAAGGTCACGTCCCCTGTTAACGCGCGCTCAAGAAAGCTGAGCAAACACAATAAAAATTACTAAAGAAAATCGTTATCTAACATATTACAATATGTATATCATTGGATTCGTCTTTTTTACGCTCGTTATTGATTGAATAAATATGTATAGTTCCGTTTGAATTTACCTCAACATCTCGTGAAATACAAGTGGTAAAACAGAAATTAATGCATGTATCAATTAGCCTCATTCCCTCATGCACTTCCGTAAAATTTCATCGCAATAACTCCAACCGTGCAAAAACTGCTGGAGATGCTAAAGTAACGTAACTGACCCTGTATATTAATTAAAAAGTCAGCGTATAGTACCATGAAATTAAATGAATTTTAACTTGATGAGAAATGTATTTTAGTTACAATAAAATTCATTAAGCTCATATATGCAATTCGTTTAAAGAAGTTGGAATAAATGGTACAACATTGTCTATTTTAAACTCTATAGAGACAAAACCAATTTTTTCTGAAAATAAAATGGACAATTCGTCGCTGCATAAAGGGAGCAAATTATAATGTTTCATGAAATTAAATCTAGTTTTGCCTCATTTCATTCAATCAAAATTAGATTTATGTTTCTCGTATAACTGTCAAGAGGAGACAATTCGTGACGGTGATGTTAGTGATGCTGTCTAAAGTAGTGGGAGGGGCGAGTTGAACCTGTGTTTCTGTGCACGTCTTCTAGAATTCAGTGGGAAATACAATTATTCAAATTATCTTTTCCACGTTGTCGCGGCAGGAAGTAATAAGAGCCAAAATTTATTGCTTATTTATCCTTGAAAATAGATTTTATTACATGGGAGTTTTTTTGTTTTTTTTTTCTCCCTTTCAAAATTCAAAATTTATTGCTTATTTATCCTTGAAAAATCGATTTTATTACATGGGAGTTTTTTTGTTTTTTTTCTCCCTTTCAAAATTCAAAATTTATTGCTTATTTATCCTTGAAAATCGATTTTATTACATGGGAGTTTTTTTTTGGTTTTTTTTCTCCCTTTCAAAATTCAAAACTTAAGTAGTATATGATTTAGTGTAGGGATCACAGAATTTTGAAAATGTGCACACAATTCACTTTTCCCCATAGCCCGTCATACGCAGTTTTTAACTGTTTTTTTGACGTAAATAAATAAATAAATAAATAAATAAACCTCTCAAATAAAACACTGTCCCTCGCGTGCTGTCTTTTGCCTGGGTGCAACTCGTACAGTTTTATAATTTGAAGGATCAGTTACAGGTAATTTACAAGACTGGTCGAGCAATATCATTATTTTAATTCAAAGTGATTCACAAAGACAGAAAGCGCATCTTCAAATATCGATTTTTTACCAAACATTTCCCAGGGCTTCTATTTTAACGTATGTGACATTTTTTGAGACCATTTGCATATGCAAGTTTTTTCTCGTTTTTAGTTTTCGAGTGCGACAAGCGAAGATCTCTTCATACCGTATCACGACTACGTTTTTAAAAGATTTTCTGCAATTCTCTGTGTTGGATATGCAAAAACGGGTTGAATACTGTTGCTTTTCATGTTTGTGCCAAAGACACTGCTCATCTAAATGCATTCTATGAATGATATTCTATGTCCGACAGTGCAAAGACACAAAATACAATTTCAGTTTATGCGGACGATGTAATCGGCGCTGAAGACGCGCGGGTGACATAGAGAGTCGCAAATTGCGAGCGTAGCTCTCACGAAAGCTTTCGAATGTAGACAATCCTCAGGGATTATGGCTACCATTTTCAGATTCAAAAGTGATTCGGGAGGAGGAGTTGTCAGATGGAGGAACCTGGATTGTTATATCGTCTTTGAATTATTCCTCATCGTTACAAGCTATAGAACGGGTAGTTTTGAACAAGGCTTTTTAGGTTCATTGTAAACACAACAAATAAGTTCTCTGTAATTTACAAACAATAAAAACGTATTATTCATTTTAATTATTCAATTGATTCAAAGAATTAATTACTCCGACTGCAACTTGAATATTTTATTTTTACTTCTCAAAATTCGACACCCCTCGTTATGTTAATACACAGCACGTTACGAGTCGCAAATTACGACCCACTGTACAAAATTGTGTACAAACGACTCGTTTTCAAAAATAATTGTTCCTGACCTTTTTTAAAGATATAATTTTTTGGAACAAATTTTATTCAAGACATTTTTTCTTAAATAGTACACTTGGGCAAAGTTAATATTTGCAATTGTTGAAAATGCAGAGTTCACCGTAAATGGGGATAAGATTTTTTAACTGAGGAAATTGAGACAGATTTTTAATTGTTGTTTTATAAATGAAGGAAAAAAATAAAGAAAAAATAGGAGCCGTTTCTCAGAGAATAATTATTTTAAAACGGGCTATATATTTCAAAATTACGTAAAAGCGACTCATATTTTCGAAATTTTATACATAACTTTATTTCAATATATGTGTGGGAAGAACATATTTCTTAAAGGAAAAATTCTATTTCTAGCTTTACTTTGTCAGAAGAAGAAGTATTGTTATCAAGTAATCGTGCTCCGGACACGACAATTTTTTGACAGAATTTATTGCCGAGCCCCAGCAAAGAAAAATTGGATAAATCTTGTTCCAGTCTGTAGTAGTATATTCCTTTCTCTAATACGTTGTGTAGCCAGAGTCCATGTTTTTGGTATCGAAAAATCGATTGACGGTGAAAAGTCTGTCTGCCCATCCGACCGATTGTCCGTCTGTGTGTGGGCAACGCTAGCTCCTAAACCGTTCAGACTATTTTCTCCAAAATTGATATTCCCCAATCGATTTAAAGGAACTTGAAGCCCTGGGTGTTTTCAATGGATATTTTTTGATTTGGGGGACTACTTTACACGAAGCCTCAAAAATATCTTCAAAATTTATTAAAAATGACTCCAATTTTTTTATTAAACTTTCTTCTCGGATAGTGTAACCGACGTTTAAAAGAACGGCCTCAGTTTCATTTTCGTTGAAATTTCAGTTTTTCTAAAATTGCAAAAGTTCAAATTTTTCGGCGTATTATTAAAAATACAATAAGAAACGCAGAAGATTTTCCTCTTAATTAAATCTTGTTTACAAAGGTAGATCTGAAAATATGTTTTGAGCAATTTTTTCAAAATGTAAGTAGCGTTTTCGTAATTTTTGCGTGAAACGTAGGCAATTTTTAAGCAATTGTGTCCTCAAAAACGACTTCAAGTTTTTAAAAAAATTCTCTTCATATATATCAAAGCACAGTAAAAAGTTGGCGGTGGTCTCATTTCCGGCGAACTCTGTATTTTCGAAAATTGTAAAAGTTGACATTTCAATACTTCAAACCTGAAGAACGAGATTTTTGCCTTAAACAAAATCTGTACTTTAATGTCAGCTTTTAAAAATGTCATGTATATTTTGTTTTAAAGATTCGTTTCCGCGTAATTTGTGCTTGATATTACTAAAGCAATTTATCAAAAGCACATATTGTCACCCCCCCCCAATTTTCTTCTTTAAATTTTTTCCATGGAAAATGCAAGGGCGAGAAAGTGCAAGGTTTCTGTATCAAGGACCCAGAGAACGTGTGTTCTGACTTGAGAACATTTTAGAGAAAGTAATTTACTTCAGAAGAAGAAGATTTATCCACTTTTTTGTTTCCAGGGCCCAGCAATGAGGGATTTTTTCTGTCGAAAAATCGCCAATTTTCGGCGCATGATTACAATACTCTCTCTCCTTACTACGTAAAGCGAGATTGTGATAATTATCTTCGTTCTCTACAGGGTGGTCGTTGATCCAAAAACCACGCCGTAATTGCCTCCATTGAGAAGAATCTACATTGCGTAGATTAGGGAAAAAGTACATATTATTATTAGAATAATTGTGTTAGAATCAAAATCTGCTTCAGAGAAAATGAGTTCCATTTCTACGCTCCCACCCTTCCCAAAACCTCGCTCCACCTCTACAACTGCCTCATATCCTCCCCAAACTCCGGTCAACTCGCAAACTGCACCTCGACACTACAGCCCTTCACCCCTTCAGAAAGTATTACATTCACAGCCAAATTCTTGAAACATTGGGACGATCTATTAGAACCCAAGCTCATCTCATTCCATACAACCGAATTTATACACCAGCCATCCTTCCGCGTAGATAGAAGTAGTGGTGGTGTAGTAAAGCAATCATAATGCAATCTTTATCTCATCATCATGTTCCAACTATCCCCAACTCTCCTTACAAAATCGTTCGCACTATTTTTAAACTCTCCACCGCTGCTGCTCTTTATATTACTTCTGTTTATAATCTAACATTCCATACAAGCTAAGATCAATGAAGGCATTTTCCCCATGGACAACTCACTCTCTTAGTTGGATTCGTCAACGCTAAACACGTTGTTTCGCATAGCAATGTGGAGAGTATTTCTCTTCTAGATGAAAGATGCAACCTCAATCTTCAAATACTACATGCTCCGGACTCTGCAACTCCTTCCCCATCTATCCCTTGCCATTCTCCGACCATATTGGGTTCGACTTTTTCCTTAAATTTTCCCCAATCATTTCAGGGGAAACTCACATAACGTTTCATTTCGACCATCGCCCTGTTATCTTTGAACTAAGTACCCGGTATTCAATTATTAATCCTCACAATTTTGTAATCTAAAGAAAATCAATGGGTGTCCTTTCAAACAATGCTAACTCGACTTCTTTCATCACGAAAAACTTGACTAACTTTAGCACAATTGATGAAGGCATTCATTTACTTAATCATGCAATACTAGACTCGCTGTACCTGATCCCACCATCAATAAAAATAAACTCCCACATTCCATCAATTACCAATAATGTACTGAAACTCATCAATCATAAAAGAAGGTTTCGGAACTACTACCATCGTCACCCATCTCCTTTTCTCAAAGCCTATTTAAATCGCCTAACCAATATAACACGTAGACAATTCGTTTTATCTCATGCACAATATTTTCATTAACAAATTCAAGGAAAATATCCCAAGCCTCCTCCCTTTGAATCATCACATGCTGACTATTAAAAAAGACCACTATGTACCATGGGTGTGTATGGATAATTTTTGAAACAAATATGAACTTTAATACATAAACATAAAAGTATATATATATAGTATTAATAAAAAAATTGGAGTATTTTGGAATGCCAATTAGTAAGAAAATCACCGTACAGATTTTTAATAGATTTTTGGCAAAATAACAACATATGAAATTAAATTAGCGCTGTAAATAATTTATGAATTTGATTTTATAAAGTATGCACAAGTAAGACTTTATTTATTTGTGATTTTGTGCTTCTCAATGTTTTTCCAACTGTGACTGTATAATAATTTTAATATGTGCCGCATATTCTTGGTGGTGTAAAGATTAATTTCCAAAATGTTCTATAAAGTAAAATAAAAACAATGATATAAACTTCTTTAAAACATTCATTTAAGAACAATAGTGATCTGAATGACCTTTATCCAAGGAATCTCATATTAATGAATTGAAGTTTAAGGACATTCATTTATACAAAAATAAAAGTTATTACGCAACTGATACAAATAAAAAGAGAAGAAAGTATGTGCAGTTGTGGCTCCTTTAGTTTCGGTTTGAGACGTGTTACCACAGGACGAAAGTAAGACATCTTTACGTTACTGAGAGTGTCACAACAACTGGTTGTATTACTATCAGTCTAATTGAATTATCTTCGCTTCACTTCTCTGCAAAAGGAAACCACACGTTTATTTGCAATAAAACAGAATAAATTACGAACTAATTGTTTAATGTATACAATAGCCCACTCAACACTATCCTGTGATCAACAAAACGTAGATGTATTTCGTAACAGTGAATAAATCAAGGCCGACCTAAATATGAAAATTATCTAGAATTGTCTAGAATATCTGTCTAGAGTAGGCAACCCCAGAAGATATATAACCATAAAAACGAGAAAAGAATACACGTTTCTATTAGGAATTACATTGATAGCTGTAATTGTTTGTTGCCGATAATTAGTCGAAGGGTTCACTCGTGTGATTAATTTTATTCGATATTAGCTTGGAAGTTTTGATATATTTCAAAAGTATAATTTTGCTCTGGAAGGCTTCTTTTTGTGGACTATTGTATATATTTTTGCAGTCTTTCTAACTACTTACGAAATAAGAATTCTTGCCTATTGTCACTATTCCCAAAAATCCTTGTCTGCCCAGTCGTCTTCTTCATCTTCCTCATCTTCGAACTCCTCTTCCCCTTCATCATAATTTACAATAAAATTCTCGTTTTCTGAGAAGCTGTCATCATCGTAATCTGGGTCATCGTCGGCCTCGTCGTCGGCCAAGGTTCCGTCTCCAGTGCTTAAGTTGTCATCGGTATCTTCGCTCTCAAGATTTTCTTTCATGGTGTCATAGATTGAGCGCGTCGTAACGATTAAATGGCATTGGTACTTTGCAGGCGGCGAGGCCCCATGTGCCGATGAAGGGCGATGTGGAGCTGGGCATCGTGGCAGCAGAGTTTCCCACGTGGGCGTCGTAGACGGAGGAGAGGAGTCGACGACGCCTAGGGTGCCCGGGCGCTGGGTCGGGCGAAGGGGCTGTGCGTTGGTGGCCAGCGGAGAGGAGGCGGTTCCCACCAGCAGCCCAGAAATGGCTCCTTGGATGTTAATTGCATGATATATATTAAATCTTGCGGGTATTCTAGCAGAGACTGGGTTATGCGCTGTGCGATGTTCGTTTGTCTGTCACCGCAGGGACGTAATACAAGGAAGTGAACTTAACGGTTAAAGTGCTTTCTTATAAAAGTGAATTGGTAATTATGCGGTGGATAGACTCAATGTTTTTACAGTGAACACGAGGGCCGAAGGCCTGAGCCTCGCCATGACTTGGATCCGAGCGAGCGAAGCGAGAAAACGTGTCTTTGAAAGTAACGTCACAAAGATATGACGATGTATCTTGCCGAACATTTTTGGACACAAGAATGTAAAAGACTAAATAGTGATAATTTTTGGGCAATGATAGAATATATAAGGGAGTTGTACCCAGGACATGAATAAATAATTCCATTTATGATTTAATATCATTGTGTCGAATATTTATCAACATCCTAACCATTCCTGTTTCATATTTCTTATGCTTAGGTTGGCAGTAAGATTACAACTAGTAGTGGGGATGACATCAGCGAACAAATGCACATCGCACTCCGCTGATAACCAAGACTGCGCTAGAATTCCCAATCTTGCAAATGAATGTACAAGAGAGAATACTGTCAAGAATCTAGATCAGAGCCATCTAATATTTTCAAACTGACGTGCGCTACAATTCGGCTGACTCCTGTATGCACTACCGCAAATATTCCAGAAAAATGGTATCTGATCCAGGAAAAACTTCCGAAAGTGTCTTCTCGCGCGTTATAAATGTTTTTGGGGGACTGAATTCGAATGATAGATTTGCAACCTCGAGAAATGTCGGCTTCACAGAGAAACGTGAAAAATGGCTTTTTTTCAGTTTTTCACTTTATTTACTTTTAGTATAAATACGGTTGTATATAAAGTCAAAGTAAACAAAATTTAATACAAATTAAACATATTACCTTCAATTTTTTGACAATCGGTTTAGACGCTAGGGAGAATTGAAAAACGACAGATTCTTGTCCCTGCAACTAAAATGGGAGAAAAGCCTTTCCTCGCTCTATCTCACAGTGGCTTTCTAGTTACTTACATGATGCTTTAAAACAACTATTATTAATGAATTAATTGCATTGCTGAATGATGAATGAAAATATATTTTGTACTTTATAAGTACAACTGTTAAATTTTATTCTAAAGGGAAGTTATTTAATGGAATGTAATTAACAAATATACCATTTTGACTTGTAAAACAAGTCAAATTTTTAAAAGGTCCAGGCAGGTCGAATGTCACATTTGTTATGGTACAAATTTGCTTCTAGGCTTTTCAATATGAAATACTAATAGGTCTTGTTTAATGAATTTTTACTTGTATTTTGTAATACACCCTGAGCATTGATAAAACAACCCAAACAAACATAAAATAATTGCTAGTAATGTCCGGACACTTGAAGATTTATACTTTGGCTCATTCCAAACATGAGGTGAAATTGATTGGAATTTTTTTGGCCCTGCTGTATGCATGGCGAGCATTTGAGTTCGCGCGCGAGGCCAGGTCGGCAAGAAGTCGACGTGACGGTAGACTCTCCAGCAAGTACCGAGCCGTGGAGCGAATCTCGACATGCAAAGGCGCCGACTGGTATGTAACGAGCCAGCCGGCGCCCCAAGATTCAGATTAGTTTTGGAAGTATATTGTACGCTATAGTGTTCTAGTGCTTCTAGTGATTGAGTACCTTCTACGCCGACGTTCTTGTTTATGCTTTTTTGGAACTCTGGGGATTAGGCTACATGTTTGGAATTTTTTCTGGAGGACGGTTACTAGTTGTTGAACTTGGTTATTCTCTCCCGACGTTTTGATAACTTTGGCATTGTTTCTTGGTACGAGTAAGATTTTGGACCAGGCACGAATAAACTGTTATTTGTTACGACTTGTCTAGGTTATTTTGATTCATTTCAGACACCCTGAGGCTCCCAGCGTTGCCTCTTATATTGACCATCAGGGAACGCCACAACAACGGTCTCAAAAATATTCATCCATTAATTGAGGCGTTCCTGTCTAAGTGAATATGGAATCTGTTTACGACGAGGATTTTTGGAGAACATACATTTACTGTGGTTCTTTTACATATTGCAAGTATGCCATGGTTTCTGTGGACCCACGCACCTCAGCCGGGATCGAAGCCGGGCTCTGAGGATTAAGGGATTGATGAGCTAACTACTCACTCACTGAGAACTAGGAAATTCTGCGCTAGTTTATTGTAATAATTTTAAAACTTCCATTATAAATAAAATTTTGTAACAAACATTTTAATTCGCCACTACTCCCCAACTACGAAACCTGAGGTAATTTCTGAGTGAGAGAAAAAAAAATTAACATTTCAATTTACATAATTCGTAATATTTTTTCCATTAAAACTTTAGTAATCGCCGGAGGTATTTGGATACCCCAAAAAAGTCTGTTTTTAGTTGGTACTTGTCGAACACAGGTCACTTGTTTTTGTATTCGTTAATAAAGACCTATAAATATATTTTATTTTGTTTCACTTACATAGTGCAGTACTATGCAACTCATAGTTTTCCAAAATTGCTTGGGGAATCTGCATACCCCGCGACCGCGTCTTTGTAAAAATAAAACAAGAATGTTACGACCGATGCTGACGCTTGGTATCTCTACACTCTCCCTACATATGGAATTGGTGCCGGTGAAAAATTATTTTTTACGGAATGACAGTGGCGATGAACAATTCCTTTGTATTATATTTATCGCTATGAAGGGCTTTCACAGAAGCCGAAGTTCGAATAGATTCTAAAATGTGGTGTTAACAGCAAACACTATCTTCAGAATTATAGCTCAAGCAGGAGAGGTTTTGCGTAGAAAGTGGGTGTATCGACCCTCAGTAGACATCATTATAACACGGAAAATGCATGCATTGTTTCATCTTTTGGTAGAGCAGACAGCGGACATATCTACGAAGATCTTGTAGAAACGAAGTGCAAGTCCGTCTACATACGGTATGATCGGCCTTTGACATAAATATCTTGTCAAGTCAGCAAATGGCAAAGTGTGATATACGTTTTAATGGAGAAACCAATAGTAAAGCATATTATTTTAAAACATGGACCATATATTGATGATAGTGGGCAATGTCTAGCGAATCCCTACCGCCGTATTCTTGTCCCGTTGGTGATACTCTATTTTTTATTCGAAATATAATTTACGAAATTGTTATTAACTTACTTGTTTCTCTATTTTCGTTTCTTACCTAAACTTTACTCTTTGACTTTGTTCCTTTTACGACATTTTTGTCACATATTGGCAGAATGTATTGTTGGGACATATATGAACATCTTGTATTCAACTGTTACGTACTGCCTCTTCTATTTCTCATTTCCGTCATATTTTGGTAATCTAAGGCTTGGGTGTAGACATAAACCAAAAAAGTAAACGGTTCTCAGTAGTTTCGGGGCAAGAAGCGGCGTGTTAATCATTCAACAATACAAATAATTCATTCACAATAATCGATTTAAAGCATGATATAAAGGAACTAGAGCGTCGCAGTGAGATAATGGGTCGGGAGAGGGTTTCATCCTTTTGTAGCCAGATGGCCAAAAAGTCGAGGTTTCTCAGTCGACGTTCAAACGCCTGAACAATTACATGAAAAATTAAAGCTAAAATAAATTTTGTAGAAAAAATGGTCTACTTTAATTTTATGTTCTATTATAGTATTTCCAATAAAACGCATAGTCGTCCAGATACAAGGAAAACCTGAAAAAAGTGTGATATTTTGTTTTGGGGGGATTTTTTTCTGTAAAGTCGACATTTTTCAAGGTGACATCTAAAATTCAAATTCTGCACCTCGAAAAATATATAGAATCGGTGCGAAAAAATCTCTGCAAATTTCTTCTTGGATCGGGCCCTTTAGAGCACCAATTGTTTGGACTAAAAATGAAGGTCTCACAGGTCAATCGTACATGCATACTAGAGCCAACTGAATATTTGTGTTTGTTTTTTATAAATATAAACAGCGACAAATGCAAAATTAACTAAATAGAACCAAGCAAAAAATAATAAGAAATTATAAGAAAAACAATAATGAATCATAAATATCATATTAAAAATAAATGAAAAATTAAAATGAAAAATGCCTCTCGGGTGGCTCATGGACGTGTTGGTTTTCCTGGTGCAATCCCGGCTTCGATTCCCGGATGGCACAAAAATAAATCTGTAGCTTTCCATTAGAATCGACTCAGTTTCTCTAGCTGTGCGACGAAAGAAAAACTCAGGAAGACCACGTGTGCTCGATAGGTTAAGGGAATACATCATGCTCGCCACAAGACTCCCTTAACCCCAGGCGTGGATAAGAAGTAAAAACAAATAGGACCCAGGCCCGGGAACACTGCTAGCTTGCAGAAGTCGGATATACCCAACCTTATAATGCCAAATCCATACATACAAAAATAAAGAAAGAAGAAAATCAATTTCACAGAATATAAATAATTAATGAAATAAATATGCAGCAACACTATAAGAAAAAACAGAAACAAAGAAATAAAATTCAACAAAACACAAATAAAAATGTTATCCTGTCGCAATCCATCGCACTTTCTGAGATGCAGAAGGTTCTCCTACTCTTCCTCAAGGATGCGTAAACGCTGTAGCACTGGAAGGACTCTGTTTTAGTTGTTAGTCAACATTATTTACAAAAATACCTGAATGTCCCTTTAAAAATGAAAGGCAAGTAATAATTATAATAACAGTTAATTAATTTTGAACGTGTAAAATATCCATGCAAATAGAAATAACGATGCTGAAGTACAAATCAATGTTTATAGAACAAAAAAATGATTAAAGCAATTGAGTACAAATATAACAAATTTTTATTTTCCAGAATACTATAATAATCCAAAACATGGAAGTCATGCTGAAAAGATATTCAACAAATATTTGAAAACAATTTCTAGCGTGCTGACACGCTTCATACGTGCTTGAACCACTAGTGTAAAACTGAAAGAAAGAATAAATATATGCTCTACGCCTCTTTTGTATGAGACGGTGGTCTTACCCTCATCAGTGAATAGTCCCTTAGGCAGCTCCATGCAGTAGATGCACTGACTGTTGCCACACGGGTTGGATGCTTGGGGAAGTGGGCCGAAGGGCCACTTTCCGTTCCAAGTCACTATGGAAAAGAAAAGGGCATTGTGACCTGAAAACATCTGGCGCATTATCGCAGTAAATTGGTCAGTCTGTTAATGTCATTATTAATTTATATTTGATTGTTGTAGTACATAGATCAGTTCGTAGAACTTCACATACGCAATGATGGCTCAATAAATAAAACTTAACCTAACTTAACACTAATACAGAGGTTGAGGAAACCATGATGGCAAGGGTTCTATTCTAGATCTGAGAACAATTTACAAAATATGTGAAATGGATATTTATTTTTGATGCAAGTAGAATGAGTGGGATTTATACAGATGTTGAATGAGGATAAAGTTGGGTTATGGTGAATATTAAATATAGGTGGGATAGCTAAGTAATGTGGTTATTGATGAGAGCAAGGTTGAATTCATTGTGTAAATGGTGATTTGAAATGAACCAAGATGCCTTAGTGATAGTGCGAAGGAATTGTTTCTGTACTATTTGGATTTTGTCGATGTTTGTTTTTGCAGCATTAATCCATACTGGGCAGGCATAGAGAAGAGTCGGAATGATTATGTTTTTGTATAGTGTTATTGCTGTTTTGTATGGGAGGTATGTATTACTATTAATTAGTGTTTTTAGTTGCTGAAGTTTGTTTTTAGTTTGTATATTGATCATTCATGCCGGAAAAGCGATTATTAAAATGACAAGGAAAGGTCACAGTTGGAAGACATCAAAATCAAATTGAAATTTGACTCATTCGAAAGACTTCGAAAAAAAATCCTCATTGAATTCCTAAACATGAAGTGCTGTGACTTATGACACCGTTATCATTCCCATTTTATTATCGGGCGAAGCACGATAATTTAATGTCACCGAGAGCACTAAGGCGGTGCCTGGTGGGAGCCACAGAGGTGCCACGACGGCGCGAGATCTGCAACTCACCGCAACAATGGGCATAAATCTCCGCAACAAAAGCGGCCAATAATGAGTCAGAGTGAGGAAGTGTGGCAGAATGGAAGAGGCATTGTCCCAAGTTCCAGGTCCTATTTAAACCTTGAGCCTGCAATCATCAACACAGCGTCATAGTGTGTGATTTTTTGGAGAAGTCTTGAGAGTAAATTATTTCGGAATTGTGATACTATATGGGGTAATTTCTGCTAGTAAAATAGAGACTATTGTGTATTATAGGCTCATGCTATGGGATGTTGGTGTGATTTTGTAATTTAACTAATAAAATTGTTAAAACAGGAGAGCTTAGAAAACTTTCTGTTTCTTGCCTACAATACACAACATTATTTAACATTATTTTTCTGTTATATTTATAAAACATCATTTCAGTGCGCTAAAAATTCCTCCGTATAGACTACTCTTATTCTGATTCCTTTGTTTTGTCTACGATTCGTGATCTGTATGTTTTCAGCAACCAGACATCCATCGTGACTGTTGGTGTATCACCCATAGTCCCAAAATTAAAGAAATTTCACCAACACTATTTAAATAATGTTCACATTTTAAAAATTAAATTATTAGGCGAACGGTTCGATCTCATAATAACGTATCCACGGCTCCCAAAAAGTGTTCCCTAAGTGCTCTTGACAGGCACACTAAAAACGCCTGGTAACAAATAATGTAGGTTTAAAAAATACAATTGGTTTTTCACAAAGGGAACTCTGCGAATTGGCCCTGTAATCTCGCCCAATTTTATGCCGTCAGAACCTTAGACCGTTAGCCGGCCGTCAGAATACCAAAGCACTCGCTGCTCACAAATAACACTAATGATCTCCCAAATAGACAACAGCGCTTCGAGTCTTGGATATGCGCGTAACGTAGAGAAATGTTTAGGATGCAACAAAATCGAAGAATTACAAAAAACCGCTTTCTACGGCAATCTACTGTTTAGTAAAAAAAATAAAAGGAATTATTTATTACTAATATAATGGAGAACACTCTGGCGGTTTTTTCCGCTTGAATGAATAATTCGGTATATATCAATGATTGCTGGTGACCCCTTCCTGGTGCTTGAACCATTGTTCTGGTTGTAGGTGGCCAGGTCCGCAATTATGTACACAAATTGCACACAGATCCCCACACAGTTACCGGTCAGTGCAAGAAATTATGGAAACATTCAGGCATTGAAGGCACACGAACGGAAATGTAAATGCTCCCTCCCTATCACCCACCCACCCACACACACCCACACACCCACTCACACACTCACCACAAACACAACTGAAAATATTTATTCCTTACTCGAGTTTCAAATTCACAGCCTTAGTGACCACTTACATGGACACATTAGCCAAGGTCATGTACCACGAAACCTACTGATTTGACCGTACTGTTAGTGAACATGTAACGGTAATGTAGAATAATATTTTATTAGTTATAGTTATATTGAGAAAATTGTCTTTTGTAAACAAAACGTACTACATATTTTCAATTTTCTCATGTTTCTCTGGCATTTCCTGTGGCTTTGAGAATATCATAGAAAAGCCACACTCTTTTAATATGGACATTTTCGGAGGGAATGGTGGAGCACTTTTGGAGGAAAACGTATTGACGTTAAAGTTGTTCCTTTTCATTCAAGCTTACGTGAAATTATTAATATTTTCAAAAATATATACGTGACATTTATTAAATATCTTATTATGAAGAACAAATTTCAATCAGAAGTCTTTCTTACATTGTAGTTTGAAGGATCCAAACAAATTTTAACTTTTGCAATCTTCGAAAATTCAGGTTTAATGAAAATCGGCTGTGTCATCTTCATAATCGTCATTCACTCTATTCTAGAAAAAATTAAAATATTTGCAACCATTATTGAAAAAACTTTGAAAATATCTCATTAGCTTTCCCTCCTCCCCAATTAAAAAAAAATTAAGTTCGCAGGGTTTTGAGTCAGGGCAGATCGACCGAGGAATGTTTATCGGAGGAAAATACTACGTATGGTGTAAACCATACGACTGAGACGGCAAAAAGGGGCATCAACTGAGTCACTACAGTAACCAGTTAGTCATATGATTGGAGATTCGAAGGCAAAATTTTCTACATTAGCTAGATGGATAGATCGAATTCAACCGCTGTCTGACGAAGAGTTCTAGCAGTCGATAGTTTTCCGTGGTACTCCGATCAACACCAGGCGAATGCCGGAGCAGTACCCTAACAAAACCGCCACGAACCCCGTAAGATCGTTCCTTCCACTTCCTTGTCCTATCCTCATCCCTTACTTATACACACTCTTACACACACTACAACACATGTCGGGAGACCTGACAGGAGTTTAGATCTTGTCTCTACTGGAACAATGACCCGCTGGTGGCTGGATGGGGAAAACCCCGCAGGCAGGCGTGATGGTCGGCACCGGATCTCGTCATCCAGCGGGGGAAGAAATCGCCACATCCTGTGGTAAAACTTGCACTACACTTACGGGACCAATGACCATAGCAGTTGACGTACTCGGAAACACGAAATAGTTAACCAATCTTATTATTTAGTCACTAGTGTTGTTCACAGACGGACAGACACGTTTTGAAACAAAACGCAAAATTAATAAAACACCTTCCCCATATAATGGGACTGGAAAATATGTATTTCCCTTAAAATCCCGACATCAATTTTCTGCAACAGCACATAACATTCTCTGCATCACACATATTCCAGGTAATGAGAAAGTAAAAAAAATAACAAAATATCTCCTACGGGACACATCTGCTGTTTTGGTAAGGGACGAGAGCAACAATGAAAAATTTTGCACAAGGAAAATTATCAAAGGCGTTATTAAAAGACCGAAATAGGCAGATTTCCATATTTTATTCTGAACATGAAAATTTATCATGGACGGAAAACTGCACTGCGTACTCGTAGATGTCGCATACATCATGTTTTACTAACAAAATTGGAAGATCCGGACACTGGTTTAAATTATGCGCCAATCCAGCAAAAAACACCAATGAATGGTATCAGTATAAAATTATAATTTGTTCAGAATATGTATGAGCATTTGTTCAGAGAAGAAAATACGATAAAAGATAAAACGAATAAATATATTCTTCGAGCTATTTTCTCTGCAAATAGGGAATATTTGATTAGAAAGCTGGCTTGATTTGTTTAAATCGTGCTACATATTCACTGGTTTTCACTGTTTGTTCTCTGACATTTTTATTGCATTTTCGTTCTATTCTTGTGCTTGTGTGTTTGTGTTTTAATTATGGTATAGGGACATATTGTGACATAAGGCAAATACACTTTCGTTAAAATGATGTAAATTATATCGAGGGCACTCCTACGTTTATTAAAACATTACAAGGTTGTTTTGACCAAAGCAGTGGGAAGCCTTTGGCACATGCTTTATTATTCATATCCTCCTGAATCTAGGAAATCAAATTTAATTTGGTTTGAAAATACGACACGAAACATCAATAAAAACTTTAAAACCTTTTAATTGCATCCAACTACATTCGACCGGGAGCGGAGACTGCGTGCATCAACTGATGTCACTGCAGCGCCTCTGACCGGGAGGTCCTAGGGTCGGGTCCCGACGGCGGCAGGATTTTTTGACACTAGCTTTTCAGCAGGGACCGAAAAGGTATTGAATACCGGTAAAAATACCGGTACTTTCCCACACCTTTTTCAAATACTTTTATTCCTTTATACCGGTAAAATACCTCTATAGGATGTCTATACCGGTATGGACGTCCATTAAGGTTATACCGGCATTTTCAATGAAAAAACATAGCTTACCATCCATACATGTTGACAAAATAATTTACCTTAGTTCATAATATCTCACAAAATGTTTATTAATTAATATTATTTCATAATTGTTATTTATTGTTTGAATTATTATTTTGTGTGTATATAT
>BLKR01004556.1:0-104584 GCA_011170035.1 Teleogryllus occipitalis | reverse complement strand
AAAATTTTCAATTATAAGCTCATTATCAGGGCTCGGATTCTGATGACCTAAAAATTATTCGAAAATGACCAATAAAATTACTTAAAAATAAGAAGAAAATGATCTATAAAATGACTTAATAATGGGAGAATTACCTAATTTTAAAAAAAAATACTCAACAATTTGTATGAAAATGTTTATTTATTCAATGAAGTTTACAATGTTTAAATATAATTTATTTATATAACATTATACTTAATAAAATATTTGATTTTAGGAGTAAATATAATCCTTCGCTTCGATCTTCCAAACGTCAGTTTCGAAAGACACAGGCAGTTACCAATGATTCGTGTAATTTTGAAAGTTCGAAAAATAGAGCCCACTGCAGTAGTGAATTTCGTCTTGAACTGATAATACAATAAAATCTTTGTTTTCGTCTGTCATTGTAAGTTAATGTACATTCAGTATAAAAAACAGAAAAAGGGAAAAATGCGTAAAAATGACAAAAATTACGTAAAAGTAAAAAAAGACATAACAATTACAAAATAGCAAAAAATGACCCAATACATTTCTATGTCCTAAACGCCGTGATAAACATTTGTTTACAAGTTCGCTACGTCTAGAATGCACCATTAAAAATATGACGTGTCATCAGAAACCGAGACCTGCTCGTTACTGATTGTTCTTTGTATTTTATGTTATGTGTCATGTAACTAATGATAATGGCTAATCCATCGAGAGCAGCTCTGAAAACAAATAATAATGTTCATCAAGACAACGTGTCTAATTCCATTATATACTTAATGTTACAAAGGTGACTCCAATGCGCTCGGGAGTAAAATATTGATTAGTAATTACTGGGTCAGGAATCGGATCATAACGAAGCTTTTGCTTTCAAGTGGACATTACAGGATCCAAATCAGAGTTTAGAAACCCACTGCTTAATAAAATACAGAAATTTTAAAGTGACCACTTTAACTTTCTTACATACTGATTCTGCAGTGTAGAGAAAATATTGTAATGCTGAGAGAAAAACGGCATTTTTTTCGATAAAAAAACTATCACAGTCGGACCTTGGTGACACAATATACGTACATTTTCTTCATACCTGTAGTAAATTACTTCATCTAACACGTTCTGTAGTGATAATCCATATTTTCTGGCTTCTTGCCATAGAAAAATTAATTGACGGCAAAAGGACTGTCTGCCTGTTTCTCTGTTTGTGGTCTGCTTGACTGTCTGTTGTCAACGCTAGCGTCTAAAATGTTCAGACGATATTCTCCAAACTTGATTTTCCCCGATTAATTTAAAGGATCTCGAACCTGAGTTTGAAATGGGTATTTTGACTTTTCTGAGATAGAAAGTATACATGAAACCTTAACATTTTCAAATTTTTCTAAAAACTTGCTCCGAAGTTTTTCATTAAACTTTGTTTTTGGGTAGAATAAAGATGCTAGCGAAAATGGTGCATTTTCACTGAAATCCCTGATGTTTTGAAAATTGCGAAAGTTCAATTATTTTTTACGTCTACCTAAACTGCAATATTGAGTTATTGCCATTTATGAAAAACTAGTGGTGCTAAAACACCATGAACTTTCACATAGTAACGGAAATGTGACATTATAATACCGCACTTGCTGACCAAATTAACACATCTCAGTCATCACTTATAAAACTCACTACAAATCACATAACAAAAGGTACGAAAACTAATTCTTTTATTAATTATATGTAAATAAAATAACAATTATATAAATTACAATTAAAATTAAAATGAAAGTCAGCCACCCCGCGCGCATATCTATCAAGATAAATCTTAGCAATTAGAATGGTCTGAAACCCTAAATGAAACGCTGAAAGCAATAAATATTACAAATTAATCACCTCGATATTACTTTGCTCTTGCGAATGTAAGTAAGTATTATCTTCCTTGCAATATTTGTAATGCTAACGTAATATGTAATGCTAACGTAATATGTTAAAATATTATATAATCTTATAACTTCTCGTATCTATATATTTAAAAAAAATAAGGTATTCTGCCATGGCTTCGTTTAGAGTTTCTACTGAACCGATTGTAGTATTTTTTCCTTTGAATGAAAGAATGTGATCCCTAGATGTGTTATCAGATATTGTTTGTGTTGATTCACCAACATTTACGGTGTAAATTAATTAATTAAATCATTCTTTAATAGTACGCTTATCAATGGTCAATTGTTTTCTTTCAAAGGGTGGCAGTTTCAAAATCGATATACATGAGTGGAGATGTGAGTCCACGCTGCTTGATGTTTTGTTTTGATTGTTGAGATTTGTTTAAATTCGTCAATGTTTTGTTTCAGTGTAATAATTGCATTGTGGTGTTGACAGTTTGCATATATTTGCTTCTGTGGTGTATTTTGTAGAGAACATTCGCACAGTGGGTTTTGCTCGGCTGTAATACTTTAGTGAAGTTGTTTATAGGTTATGTCGAATTCCGAATCGTTGTCCACGCGCCCCAAAAGACGCAAACGTACATGAACTGAACGCAGGGAAAGAGAAAGTCAGCGTAGGTGTCGTGATAGTGAGGTCATTTCGTTTTCTATTGGGTTATTGTCTATGAAATGTCAGTTTTGTTCTGTTTTGTACTTTCCATGTGAGAGAAATTCTGCAAACGATTTACTCTGTGTTGCTTAAATGGGAAAATAAGTATACCTTCGAGCAATATACCAGAAGAAATCAAACAGTTGTTTATAGGAGATGATGACACATCCAAAAACTTTAGAAATAATATCCTTCAGTATAACAGTGCTATATCTTTTGTGCCGATATTGCATTGCCATCTGGTCATGGGCAATATATTGTCCTGTATACAATGTGCAATATACAATGCAATATATTGTGAACATTAGTCTGGGTACAGTATTTTACATTTATCTCAGATCTCACCGTCAAGTTTTGACGGGTTCTCACTAGTTCAACCTAAAAAATATTGCTGGTAAGAAGATAGATTGTGTAGATTTTGTGGGGCGGAGGAAGAAATTTGGGAAAACGTAACCGCGGTGTCTGAAAGGAGAAAATCTGTAGAACAATGGGGAATACAAGAGAAGATTAAATACATTTTGGTGGAACTGGGAAGGGGTGTTGAGATTATAGAGAACTAGCAAAATATCCGGCGTTGCCCGGATTTTTTTCATATCCTATCCTTGTGAAAGAGGGAAAAAATAAATTTTAAATAAACCTTGGTGTTTAATTCTGTGGCGGCCGCGGAGATTTTGTGGTAATCCATGATAAAATATCCGGGATGTAGGAGATATCAAACCACAATAGTGGGCAAATAAATTTACTTTGCAGAAAATTCGGCCATACATGTGTTTCGGGAAATTTTTCCCATCATCAGTGGCTCTAGAATATAAAATTAATTTCACAAATTAACATATGAAAATCTATAACTTACAAGGAAATGCATAATCTACTTGAACATTAAATTATTTAATTAGAGTACTTACCCAAGTAACATGGATTAAATACTTAATTAACCATGGTGAAACTGTCCTAGCATGACGTCATTTTGTGCTGCGTACGATGTACGAAGGCAGACTGAGGGAAGGTGAGGGAGGAAATATAAGGATGTGAAAGCTAGTCAATGAATAAATTTATGATGGGGCTGTATTTAAATTGGGATTGCTCATTGAGACATATGAGGTTGGGATTTTTGTATAATTTTAAGATTTCCAAATTTTCTAGAATATTTAATTTGTTACCTTTATTTTCGAAATGTAGAATTTTGAAATTGGTATACAGGTCGAAAGTGTGGTTGTTTTGAAAAAGGTGGTTGGCAAATGTGGAGTGCTCTTGTTTCAGTCTCCATGATCTTAGATGTTCATCTAACCTACAGGAAAACTTCCTACCTGTTCTACTTACGCAGAATTACAACTATTACATATTAATAAGTTAACTCCACTTTTTTCCCTTATGGGTATAAGGGATTTGTGCGGGTGCGGGGGCAGCCGCTGGCGGATGTCGCCGCTGCGCGCGAGGTCGAAGGCCCACAGCGCGCGCCAGTAGCCGCCCCACAGGCGCAGCTCGCCGTCTGCGCCGGCGTCCAGCAGCAGGCGCACGGCGCGGCGGCGGAGTTCTCCTGTAGCACGGCCAAGTGCAGCGCCCGCCTCGACCAGCTGCGGCAGCGCACGGCGCGGTGCAGCGTGCTCTTCCCGTTCACGTCCGTGCCCTCGCCAGCAGGCGCGCCACCAGCGTGCACACGGAGTAGAGCAGCGGCGTGGCGCCCAGCGCTTCCTCGTGATTCACGTGTGCGCACTCGTCCAGCAGGCGCTCGACCTGCGCGCCCTGACTGAGCACGTGGCACAATTGCTAAAAAACTATTCGCTAAAATACAAAGATATACACATATTTGAAATCGTCTTTTTAAGCGCATTACGATACGCTAAAATTTAGCATAGGGTTACATTTCAAAAAACCAAATTGACCTTATATCTTCATAGTAAAAAGTAGCTCAAAGACGAAGTATGCTGTAATCAAGTAGCCCCTGTTCCAGCAATCGACTGTCCAATCGGCATCTTCGTATCTTGCGCGGTTGAGGAGATACAAGGGGTGTTAACACTTAGCTGTTCCACCCTGTATATATATATGTGTGTGTGTGTGTGTGTGTGTGTGTGTGTGTGTGTGTGTGTGTGTGTGTGTGTGTGTGTGTGTGTGTGTACATAAATAGGGACACGATGTATCTACTTTTTCGTTACCAGGGCCCCACAGTAATAGTTTTTCTGTCGAAAATTTGCCGTTTTCCCGCAGAATTACAAAGAAATACTTCGCCTTCCCACATTCTCTATGCAACGCCGCTGCAGTGTAGACCAGCCTTTAGGATGACCACGACAAGATGGTCGAAACGTCGGCAACAGCATTCGACGCGGCGTCACCCGGAGAGCCAAGATCATCTATCCACCTTTTTTGATCCACAGATGCTACTAAAATGCCGAATCTAGGCTTCGCCACCAGTTTCAATCCCTGCAGCGGCGTTCTGGGTCAATGAGCCGTACCGCAATAGATGTAACTCGTCGCTGGCCGCGATGCTATCCAGTTGGAATGAGCGAAATTTTCGCCCGCGTTCAGTCAGTTTTGGTGAACCATTAGAAATAATACAAGAAGGTGCTGTTGTAGCACCACTGGTGTAGTTCTCCTTGGACTTCCAATTAGAATCCACTGTAGTATGTTCTCAGCACATGAGAGGAATTTAACTCCCAGGAGTACATCTCTTCGATAGAATTTCTTCATTCTAACATGATTCAAGCATTCTAGAATTTCTCACTCCCCTTCGGCTTTTCAATTCCAGTATTCATAACAAAATATTTTTTCTCTGGGTTCACTGTTCCGGTTTTGCTCTGTGCGTTTCCACGGACCACCTGCCGGATCGCTGCACAGGCGTTGTGCATTAACCTACCACGGAAGATAAGATAGAGTTCACGGGATATTAGCTGGAAAACAAAAGCGTTATCTGAAGCCCGAAGCGTGGGTTACAGGAGGCAAGACCGTATGAAGGCCGTGCTGTGCCCCAAGTCACAAAATCGCCTCGCCCCTTCTCCCGAAAAGTGAAAAGTTTTAAGAAAAAGGAAAGTAAAAGTTTAGATATTGCATTCTACACATTGGGGTAAAGAACATTAATTTATGTATTAAACTGCCATCTTGCGGCGAATCTTTAATATAAAAATCCAACATCTATGGAGTGTGGAAATACACTAATATCTCAATTTCATCAGAAATGTGGCATAGCATGTTATTCCCTCAAGGTCTTCGATTATTTTGCAGGTACTTGTACAGCCTCCCGTGGGTGGAGCCCCCAAAGCAAGTGCCGATTTTGCTCATGAGTAACTCCAGCCGCGACACGAGCGGTGACATTTTCGTCTTACAGTTTATTTGGCAGGCTTTATGCCCGTAACTGCCCACGGGCACGGCCCCTCATCTGGCGTAGGAATAAAGAGAGAAGGTCGCGTTTGCTCTGACGACCTGGCGCTCAGTCACCACTACGCAAGGAATTTTGGATTCGCAGTCTTCGACGCTTTACCCAGTTTTAAGTGTATTTTCATATCTATTAATTCGAGTTTCTTCAATTAAATCACAAGGGTAAGGAAAGAATGGCCGTTCCCACCAGTGGCCCGCGACGCGTCGAGTGACCGGTCCCTCGCCTCCGTCTGCAAGAGGTGTAACCGGGAGCGGCGGATGCACGGACACGCGTCGATTGCCCGATCACTACACTCGTGTAGGATGTTTGCGTGGGTGTGCAGGGTTGCGTATGTTCATCAATCTTTCGAGCCACTGGCGCGATCGCTCCGAAAGATTGCATGAACGCTTTGAAGCGGGCGAGAGAAAGCATGCAGCTTGCGATCTCAACATGTTACTATAAATTTTGTTGCACCTAAACATTTGTTTCTGGAAACGATCTATCCCGCAAATAGGCAGCGGCTTGTTACCAAGAGAACAACATTTGTCCAGACTCTGTCTGTTCGCCAACTTCTCCCCACAGTACGTCACTCAGTTTTGAACGTTAATTAAATAAACTGTCACTTTTTCTTGATTCTTTCAGAACATTCCGAGAGAATTCTTTTTTTTTTTTTTTTCCTTTTTTTTTCTTCCCAAGATACCTACAGAGGATCAATTGTTCATTCCATTACTCTTCTCAAGATGTATCCATTGGCATTATTTTTTAGCCTGATCCTTCTAAAATATTCTGGAATAATTCTAGAAAGACGCATTTTGGGGAACTTAAAGGCGCATGTAGTGCAGAAACGAGATGGAATTCTCTTACGGCATAACATTAAGAGTTACGTTACGTTAATTCGTTAAATTAAAGACAATTAAACCCATGAAATGAAAAAAATTATCGACGCTTTTTCATGTGACACTTTCTGTTTCATGTAATTGACTCATTTTCGTACTTTCATATCAGCGAGACATTATCTTTGGATTTCTAAATAGCATTATTAATAAATCTTTTTGATTTCGTCTATTAAATGAAAATGATTTCAACGTCAAACAATACATTCATTTATATTGAGGATTATTTTGAAAGGAATATGTTCAACGTGAAAATATTCTTATGTTGATACGTAGTCTCACCCATTTGGATGAATCTTTTTCGCCGCATTGCATGACTAGTCGATACTACTTCTTTTGCCGCGAGCAAGAGGCGAGGCGACCGCGTATCAGGTGAACAGGCAGCAACGCAGCGGTTGCGACCGGAGGCGGCCGGCGCGCGGCGCTCTAACTGGACGGCAGCGGAGCGGAGGAAAGGGATTTCTTGATTGCTCCAGTGGTCCCTATCAGCAGCGGGAGCTATGGAGTAGCCCGAATGAGGGCATACAATTAAAAAAGGTTGTTCAAAGTTTCATTTCATAAGCATTCAACTGAATTATACAACATGTTTACATTCCTGCCCTAGATGAGTGAGATAGAGATGCGAAGTGGAGAACTAATTGAAGAACTTATTTGCAGAGTGATGTATCTCCATTTCCGTTTGTTTTCTAGTTTTACGTGTCAGTATTTTGTAATGGGCTCCTCCATCATACTTCCAAATACCGTGTTCAAAAATATACTTCTCCTTCATACGTCACATTCATTTTGCATAGCTGTTTGAGGAAAATAAATCAAAATCAAATAAATTACATTTTTCCTCTGTTAAATGAAATATCCTAAAAAAAAGTTGAATCATATCTTGCAAAGTAAGGCTATATGTGAAGTCTTTCTCTTCCCGAAATATTATATTTCACAGAGATATGTCACTCTGGAAATACTCAGTAAGAAGTCTTGACACTTTTATGCGAAAAGAACTGTATTAGTGAGAATAATAAATGTACTTAATTCGTTCTGTTTCTCCATCCTTATCTGTATCTATATTAACGTACAGAAAACTTGATTTTTACTTTTTTTTTAAAGATAGCATTTTCCTAAATTTTGTATGTTTCTACATTTTCTTCAGTTCTTAAAGTCAAAGTGTACTCGCCGAAAATTCGGTGGGCAGAACGAAGATTTTTTTTTACCGTCGCACGTATATCGCGAATATTGAAGCGGAAGTTTCTTCAGGTAAAAGTACAGTGTGAATATAATAAAGGCGAGACACGTGAAAAGCTCTGTAAAGTATGGAATGTTTCAAAACTCTTTCTACTTACTCTTTCTACTTCTTCTTCTTTACTTGAATCGCTTATTTATAAAAGGTTTCAATGTCCAGTATTTGGAGTATTTTCCTTTTCTATAAGAAATTAATTCCTAATGATATAGCATATGTGTGAAAATCTTGTCTTTAATATAGTTGTAATCACCAAGGAAAAGTTCATAAACTGGATATGAGGTCTTTCATAAATAAAGATTCACTTGTGGTTTTCATGGAGTAATAAATTACATGTAATACATGACACGATGTTTATAAATAGCTTCTCCTAGAAAAATGTTTCTTGTTGGTTTGACATTAACTTTTGTAACTGAAAAAAATGTGATTCGGATTGGAATAAGTTAATTCCTTTTTAACTGAAACGAAAACTTTTGAACAGCTGGAAAAATTGAGAAACTGGATATACCAAGAACCTCTGTAAGTGAGAATAAAACTTCAACTCCTTGAAATATCTCTTAACCAGATTGCACTGTGTTATAATATGGAAATTGTTTTCCCTTTCTATATTTGTGTATTGTTTTATTTCTTGTGACTATGGCTGGAAAAAATCATGATTTTTTTAAAAAAGTAAAAAAAAATCATATTTTTTTATTTAAACCAGATGTATTTGATTCAAATAAGATTTTTTAAATTGTATTAATGTTTTCACTTTAAATCAAAATCATTAAGTGATTTATTTATCCTTAATTACTTTAAAAGCATAAAAAAGGTTATTAAAATATCAGTTTTTAAATTTATCATTAAATTATTCTAATTTTATTTAAAAAAATAAAGATGCGAGTACTATATATTTGAGGGGTCCGGTGCAATACCGCCCTCACCCACAAAATCTTTAAATTTGATTGATTGATTGATTGATTGATTTTTTCGTGTTTCCGGGCGCGTCAACTGCTTCGGTCATTAGTCCCGTTAGTGTAGTGCATGTTTCTTTTTTCTCGGGAGATGGCAGTGATCTTCCCCCCTGGATGGCGATTTAAATTTGAGTTACGTATAGTTTTGTGTTTTTGAAACACTTCTCTTGCGTCCAACGTTACTGAATAAGCTTGTAGCACCATCTATTAACACGATTTAGAAAAAAGGCTTTTCATTGTTGAAAGAAATTTTACCATTTTTTTGACAATACCACCCCTTCTGTTGAAAACAACTGAATTCATTGAAAACACATAACAAAGTTAGATAGTTTTTGAAATTTCTGGATTCTTTGTTAAAGATCTGTACGCCTGCCATCATACACCCGTTAACTCACATATTAAATGCATCCTTATGAACTTGAACTTTTTCAGATATTTTGTAAACAGCTAAGCCGCCCTTCAAAAAACGCAATAAAAATTAAGTTCAAAATTATTGGCCAATTTCACTTCTGCCAGATTTTTCAAAAATATTAGATAGACGTTTTTACATACGAATGGAACCTTCCTCAGTAAACACGACGCGCTTTCAGATTGCCAACATGGATTTAGAAAATCCAAATCTACAGAAACAGCAAAATTTTCTTTTCTGAAAGATGTCGCCTCATTACTGGATCAAAACAAAAATCTATTGGAATAATTTTAGATCTTTCAAAAGCTTTTGACGTCATTGATCAAAAAATTTTACTTTCAAACTTACCTTCATACCGAATTCTTGGTATTGCCCTAGATTGGTTATGTTCGTACCGTAAACAATGATCTCAGAGAGTAGAAATACGTTACTTGAGTGATTGATGTACACACCTTTCCGACTCTTTGCCAATTACACGTGTAGTCCCGCAGTGATCGATTTTAGGCCATATTCTCTTTCTACTATACGTAAACGATGTGCCCTCGAAGATTCGAAAAGAACAGTTCTCTTTGCGGATGATACATTCTTTGAAATAAAGAAACCGTTAATAGTACAAGATCAGATGTTTCAAATTGGTTCCCTAATAACAAATTAATAGTAAATGAAAAGAAAACGGTTTCAATGCAGTTTTCCGTTTTAAATAAACAATTCTGTACTCCATTGAACATGAACGGTGTAACATTGATGTTAAGGTAACAGAATTTTTAGGTCTCTTAATTCAGTCAAACCTCAAATGGAACGTCCATTTAAATTAATTGAACACAAAATTAATTCATTATGCTAGACATTCAGAATTCTTTCAAATCCAGTCAGCATTCATACTGCTCATTGTGTATATTTCGCGAATGTTCTTTCCCGCCTGAGATATAGCATAATATTTTGGGGCAATACATCTTTATAGCTCCCAGACGTTTAATTACAAAAAAGAATTGTACGAATAATAACCAAATCCTACCCACATGATTCTTGTAAGCCTCTCTTTATTAATCTAGGCATTTTACCATTACCCTGTCTGTTGATTTACGAATCAGTGGTTTTTGTCAAAAATGACTTACTTAAGGGCGGGAATATATTTTCAGTAAGCGGCGATATCTATAATTATAACACCCGACGTAGTAATCATCATATTCATCAGGTGACAGTATCAACAACTCACTACAACAAATTTACAAAAGTCAAAAACAACTTCAAACAATCAAAAACAATAAAAAACAAATTCAAAATGTACAAAACATTGTATATTATTTTACAACACTTTGCCAGATGACATTAAACGATTAAATTCGATAGAAAAGTTTAAATCCTAAGTAAAATCGATTCTGCTGCGTAACTGTTTTTATTTAATTAGAGATTACATTGTGCATCAAAAGGGAAGTAACATTATTTTAACAGTGATATTTTTGAACAAATGATCCTTTGAGCAAATACTGAGATGCCCCTTAAGTTTTGCTTCTGAACATAAATGTAACTTCATTATCTGTGCGCGTCTTTTAGAATTCAGTGGGAAATATAGTGATTCAAATTATCGTTCTCCATGTTATCGCAGCAGGAAGTATTACTCCTTCACGAGGGACATAATGAGGGTTAAGAGCCCAAATTTATTGCTGATTTATCCTTGAAAATATATTTAAATACATCGGAGTGAATATTTTGTTAACAATCCTTGCAAAAAACGCTCAAGTAGTGTGTGACTTAGGGAAGGGATCACATAATTATGAAAATGTGCCCAGAATTCACTTTTCCTTGTCACATACAGTTTTAAACTGTTTTCGATGTAAAATAAATAAATAGTAAATTCTATTTAATAGAGTATCTGCTATCAAAAAATTTGGGGTATAATGGTTATTACTTGCGTACTTTTCCATTCAAACTTTCATGACCAATGGGAAGTATGCTTCTCAATTAAAATGGAATATTATCAATATTGTGACAAACCAAAAATGACGGACGTTTTATGTAAGCAAATAAAGGTCGAGATGTTGTAGGTATTGCAAACGACGTGGGTTTCTATGATGCAGGTACGCAGATGACAACGTAGCAACGCTGAGACAGGTGCGGGGGGCACCTTATTAACTGGGAGAGCTGTAAAGTAAACACACAGGAGACACCGTAGCAACGCGAAATACCGAGTTCGTTTGGAGGCAGGTGCGGGGTGCACCGTAGCAACGCGAAAAAAAACAATAGAGAGAAAACACAGCGAGCTTTGAAGTGTGGACCAGATTGGGAATTATGGCATTCCGACTCGTGTCGTGGTGGTGAGCGGATCGCTTGTAGGGTTTTTCTTGAGGTTAATTATCAAATCGGGACTTAGGATATTTCGTGAGAGTGAACATTGAACTTGAATTTAGAATATTTCCGCATGAGGTGTGCAACGGGAACTTACAAAATTTGCGTGTTGTACCATTACCAACTCGGACTTGTAATATTTTCATGAGTGAACCGGAAAGTGAACTTAGAATATTTGACGTAGAAATATTACCGGTGAATTGTGAATTGCCAGGTTAAGTGATAGAAAATAATATTAGAGGATATTATTCCGACGATTCTGGGAAAAGTAATCAGTTTGAAATAGGTGCCCACCTGAGGCGCAAGACAAAGAGTATAGGCAGTGCTTGTGGAGTGGTTGGAAGAAGTTTCGACTTGGTCGCTGATCATCGTGGACTTCAGCAAGAAGGAAGATTGGTCTACTGTACATCGAGCGACATGCACGCGAAGAGGCAAGAAAGGATAAAAGGTTCTATAACGCTGTTATTACAATAACGAGAAAAATGGTAATGACCTAACGATGGATTGAAATAATTAATGATAGTAGATAACTTTGGCATGCATAATAAATTATAATTCATAGTTTGAAAGAAAGATGATTATCATTTGTCATTATATGCAATCCTTGAGTAGACATTTTAGAATTATTTTCAGATTCCTCGCCACTCCGTATGGATGGCAGATTGAGTAATTGGTCGCGGAGTAAGTAGCAACAATTATTTCATAAGAACCCGACGACCGAGCTAGCGGGATTTACATTTATTAGTAATACGTTTCAATATATACATAAAGAAAAAGGTTAATATTATTAATATTAGTAAGATTAACTACTATTTTCATTGGTTTTAACAATACTAATTTTATTCTTTAAATGAGTATTAATAAAATACCATTTTTATTAATCCTCATCATCTTTAAGATGTATTTTAAGTGGCTTTAGGAAACATTTTAATACAAATCGAAACTGTGGCCACCGTTGAAGCTTTAACCGCGTTTTTCTCGGTGTGAGTTACGGCCGTATTGCCGCTAAATCAGTTTTTATCAACAGACAAATTCTGGATAAAAATAATCAACCATCTAAGTCTATTAGTATACAACTCTACTACAAAGTGTTTATTGTTCTTCGTTTCACAAGTTTGTTTATCTACTCCCATTGTATAATTCTCATTTGATTGCTGCAACCCATTGCATAGTGATACTCATTATGATTCAGATTTTATTGTGATGCAGGTTCTTGATCAATCACAGAGAAGTTTATAAACCAAGTATTGACACTTTATTAAACATTGAGAATCGTTCTAGTAAATGTTTTGTTCGATTGTGTACATTAAAATTGCATTTAATGTTATATTATGTTTATCAGTTTTAATTTCTTTTATTATCAGTAATTTTAAGTGGAATATTATTTAAAATAAATCGGATCGTAATTTCACTTTGATCGTATTTGACTAGCGCAGTGGTAGGGGGTACATTTGACTGACGTTTAGATCAGAACTCAAGTTATTGTGTGTTATATTTTGCTGCCGTGTGTTTGTCCTTTAAAACCGGCCAATTCTTTAGCTTGAAATGTCTAGTGTATCAGAGGAGGAATTGGCACCTCCAGAAATAAGAGAAAAAGCGAAAATGGTGACCTTGGAAATATTGCCGCAACTTTTGTTTTCTCTCGCCGGCGGACTGATAAACCAAAGCCACCTGCGGCAGGTAGGGTAGCTGTCCACTAGGTGGCCTTGGCTGAATCTTGCATGCCAACTGCCACGAAACTATTCAATGTAAAAGTTTAACTTATAAAAGTCGTAGAAAAAGTACCGTATGAAACTCGATGTAATGGATATTATTACACTTGTGTGAAGTTTACGATACTCGCTCGTATCGTGATATCACACCCATCATTACATCATCGTTTCAAAATGTACTATAATTTTATTGTATATTACATTGTAGTTTTTTCAAAATTGTTCAATTATGTGAAAAACTTTATTAGAAATATAATATATTCTTTACACCAACTTTGTAATTAATTCAAGTAATAGAGTATTTTTTCTTTTACAATTATTTAAAATACAAATATATTTTCAAATACTAGAAATAATAAATGAAGGGGTCATCAGCAAAAGGTACTGACAAAAACCTAATTTTACAGGAAGCACAAAAACGTTTACTTATCAAAATATTGACAATTCTGCGCTGCTTTGCGTCTAAATGGTTTCTTTCTGCCTCATTGTGTGTTCAGCATCAGCGTTGCTACGTGTGAAGGCTGTTACAGCATATTGGTCATTTTAGGAACTATCTACTGGCAGAAGCTGCTATATGCGCCAGTTAGCGCCTTTTGACGTCTGACAGACAGTAAATAAAAAAAAATCTGTATTGGAATATTCAGTGAATTTGGAAGTAATTGAATGTTTAAATACGTTTATTGTTATACACTACATATCAATCAAGCAATTGACTCTAACTTGTCAAGTCAACATGATGGAAGGCAATTCAAAGCAACTTTAGTACAAGGGACATTCTTGTAGCGTGATCTGGGCTGTTCGGGGCCCAGATCATGACTCTGTCCGCGAAAGCCTACGATATCATTCTTGTAACGTGTTCACTAGTTTCGTTTAATTCTCTTGGTGTGCAGCGGGGGCGGATCCAGCCGATTATTTTGGAAGGGGTCATCATAGATTTTTGTTAAATAATAAGAATATCTGTTATTATATTGTATATTGTTTTTGTAGCGCTGATATGATACTATACAATATGATTGTTTAAATAATTACACAATAAATTTCATTCTAGGTTCCATAAATAAATATTTAAATCAATTTTGTTAAATGCGCCCCTCTAGTAGTTTTTATACTATTTTCCAGCATCTTTGAGCTTCGTTTTCTTCATCCTTTGCCAATCATAATTAACCTGTCTTTTTTACCTTTATACAGGAGTTTTACGATGTTCGTTATGGGTGGCGTGAGTGCCTTGTCCGCCATTTCTATGCTGATAGCACCTTCTGCGTCTACTGCCAACTTTCGAATATCGAAAATAATACTTTGTAGTAACTGTACGCTCATAAGATTGCACCATCGACATAATTCCCTTGCATACAACCGTTCTACATTGAAATGTTACTTTCAGCGAAAGTGTCAGTTAGCCCTTTTTGCTGGTGACCCCTTCAAACATTGATTTAAATGACTGATTTTTTAAAATAATTATTTGATTTGAATCAATGATTTAAATTGTACCAGCCTTACTTGTGACGAAGGGAATAGCAAATCCCGTGTAAGAAAACCGCTTTATTGTGTCAAGGGCAGAGATCGTGGGAGCGCTCCGCCGCTTATCGCTCTGAACGGGGCGTCCTGTCGCAACCGGAATTCGCCGGTGTTCGGCTCCGATTCGCAGTCCGCTTTCTCCCACGACAGCTGCAACTTGCAGCACCGAAAATGGTGGCTGTAAATTAATAGTAATTTATGCACAAAGGGTGTTATAAAGGTTCTAGTGATCGAGCGGCGACAAAGTGCCCGAGGGACTTTAGCCCGAAGCCTTTGTGTCACCCGAGGTCATTAGAATCGGTTAATGTCCGCGATACATGCCAGATTTTAATTTTTACCTAATGTTAATGATTTGTATTTTCTTATATGCTAATTAATTGAATGTTAATTTGACTTTGAATTGTCTGTTGTCTTCACATAATTCGTTTTCATAATTCCCTCTCGTAATTTCTTCCAAGAAAACAAGTAGCATCATTCAACTGTCATACTTCCTTCGTAATCACGATCCTCTCAATCCACGTAAGTTATGCTGTGTATATCGAGCTCCGTAGCGAAGGCACTAACAAGCTATGACGTCACTAAAAAATAAAGATATAAACGTTCTCGCGCAGCTGAAGAGAGGGTTCGCTTTGATGGAGAAGAATTAATGAGTATTACAGAGACGTGGTTTGTTGAGGAAGGAAAAAACTCCAGTTGATATAACCAATGTGAAGTACACGGATCAAAAATGGTCAGTTTTTTATGAAAAACACAATAAACCATAATAAACGTATTTCATTGCACATTAAATAAGAAATAAAAATTAGCCGGGACAGTTCCTTATTTTGAATCCCTGTCCCGTATATTTTTGTCATGAAAACAGGACACCAAAATGTCCCTTTTTTGTGAAGAGGACCTGTCGTCATAAAATGCCGTCAATGTTAAATTTATTATAAAGTAATCTTGCGTTCGTCTGCCGTGTTCAATATGATATAGAAATATGGGGTGCAACCTGAACAGGGAACATGGACAGGGTTATGATAATACAGAAACGAGCTTTGAGATGCATATTCCAGCTGCATCCTAATCAATCTTGTAAAAATGTCTATCAAAATTACAAAATAATGACTGTTGTTGCAATATATGCATATAGGGTAATTATGCTCATGAAAAACAATGACTGTCACGTACAAGAGGAAAGGAAGACTATCGCAGGATGTTCTCTGCAAAATCCTCCCCAAAGAAGGATCCTTACCGGAATGCTGCGTTACTCATCAATAAACTATCTAACTATATTAAGAAGTTAAGCAAAAATAAATTCCAAAAAGCACTAAAAAATTACTTAATTGAAACTTTTCCGTATAAACTAGAGGAATTAACATAGAACAATGTTAAAATAATTATATATTCTTTTCTATAGGATAAATTATTTTATTTCTTTAGGATAAGCAATTAAGATTGAGCTTGTCGTTTCTATTAACTGTATTAAATGTTAATAAGTGTAAATACTAAATTATGTAAAATTATGAAAACTGTTGGAAAAAGAATAATGAATGCTACCTATATATGATGTTGCTTCAAGACTTGTAATATTGAGTTAATATGAGCAATTATTATTATTATTATTATTATTATTATTATTATTATTATTATTATTAGGGCCCGGATAATTATGTACTAAAAAGTTTAAAATATGTAACAATAATCGTTATATCAATTCTTTTTTATTCAAATACTTTTATCTAAGTGTATAGTGCTCTATTTCATTAACATAAAGACCAAAATTAAACATTATACTCCTCATAACCCTATTATTTAAAACGATCTCCGTAACAAGAAACAATTTTTTTTTTCAAATTTTCACCAACGAAACTTTTCCTGTTATCTTGTAAGTGTCTTGAACTGACTATAAGAGCTTTCTACATCGCTACTCGCTACATCGAAGTCACTAGTGCGTTTTTAAACTTGTCCTCAGGAGTGTAATCAATATCCAATGTGATGGTATTGTCCTCTCATAGCACTGCGCTAATAGCTAACAGCGCAAATTGCGAATGGTTTCGAATGCGGGGTGTTCTCCGGAACCGATGGCCTATTTTTCTTCATTAGATCCATTTTGATCCTCGAATAATAAGTGAAGGGGTTCAAGGCAGGCTAAAAGTTGCAGGGAAGACGTCTCCAAATATTTAATTGTAGTGCCTACTGAAAAGGGGGCAATATAATTTTTCAGCTTTTCAGCATAAAGCAATTGCTGTGATATGCTTATGGATGCTGCAGTATAATAATCAAATTGATATATCTCTTGTATGAATAAAATAAAAAAATTAAACAGTATAGCTCATAGAATCAATACAGATGCCCCCTCTCGTTAATTGTTTTTATTGGAAATCAATGAGTCAACCTGAGGTCTAATCAGTTCTACAAGACAACGCATGTACAAGTCAGGTTAGGAGTAGTAATTTTGGATAGAACACCTTCAGGAATTCCGCTGACTTGCGCATGTACGACAGTGCATTAGTATCAGAAGGAAGACATTACTATGTTTACGTCAATGAGACCACAAAAATTTCATTGTATGAGTAACTGTTTTGCAGTAGTTTGATGGTAGCATTTGGATAACACTTCACAAGTTATCAAAATAGACTTGCACTTTTAACTATTCATTAAAAATCTAATTCAACTATATCTAAATAAATCTATTCCAACATTCCGAATATGATTTCCTCGCATATCTGTTGTTTCGTCCGTTGATGCCCAGATGGGACCATCGCCAATTTCTCATAAGTGGAATCCATTGTTTTTAAACAATGAATGGAATTCATTGTTCCCATACAGTCTTTCTTATTGTAGATCTGTGTGGAATGGTTACATGGGGATATTTTTACAGAAATTAATGTAGCATTGGATTGCTTAATTTCCATATGGGAATGTCGGTACAAACCATAACACAACATAAATGAATTCAAAAGTTAGATTTCTGACGCTCAATACTTTGGTGATCACGCGAATCAATCAATAAGAACTGTTTTTGTGTTTATATATGTATCTTCCAAATTCGTGTTTGTTGACACGTCGTGAATGTATGTTGAAAGATTTGAAATCACTGAGAATATGCCACATTTCTTTTACGTAACTAACAGAAAAGTGTTTTCCTTGTGAAGAAAAGTGTTCAAATTCTTCTGTGAAGAGCTTCAATCATACACTCATGTCAGAGAGATTTTGTTCTTCGGCATGTTTTAAGTAAAATGTAGATTAAGTTGTACTAAGAATATAACTGAATCCACAATGTTGCTGTTCGGTATTTCTCAGGGATTAGGAAATAAAAACAATGCTGATTCAAATTTAACCAATTGACTCTTAGATCGTCTAAATTCCACTTACAATGTTTTTACGATAGCAATATTGCTAGACTGCTCAGAAAACTCATACTTGCCTGTGCAAAATTCTCACGCAGCGTTACCACTGCTCCATAAGTTTTAATCCAAAAGTTTCAGTGCCGCGTCGTGATTTTACTTCAGATTTGGGGCTCGAAGAGATAATTTACAAACAATGGCGGAGGATCGCGCGTGACAATCGGGAAAAGAAAAATGTCAACGGGGCCTCCTGTGCTGGTGCGTGTAGTTTCTGGTGAAGGGTATCAAGGTCTAGGGAGACCCCTGAGAGATGCATAGTGGGTGCGCGAAATCGCCTGCTAAACGTATCATTTTCACAAACCAAACTTGCGATCTGTTCTCTGCGATACTCGTGCTGATAGCCAACACACCAGAAGCTATGGATTGCTTCGTTGCCTTGCCTTTTTATTTGCAATACTGTCGATATAATGAAAATACTCATTGCAGTGCGATGTAATAGCGACATTTTAAAGAGGAGACTAAAAGAAATGTTTTGAATGAAAAATTGTTTGTCTGAGAGATTCTTTAACAAAAACACAAAAAAATCGAAGAATTAAATTTAAAAAATTGCAGTAAAATGGAAATATTCAGTAAAATGTAAAAATACGTTATTTTGGGTAAAATACGTAAATATATAGGTACTTTTGGGTAAACATGTACTAAAAAATCACCGTTTTGAAACACTAACCGATATGAAACGTGAATATATCGTTGATTCGACTTGATAGAGTTACGTTAGGAAAATATGTTATTACATAATTATCCTGGCCCTAATTATTATTATTATTATTATTATTATTATTATTATTATTATTATTATTATTATTATTATTTAACGAGAGTGTTTCGAGTCAGCTGTGGTTTCTAGGAAGGGAAAATGCAGCTATTGCGTCATTTGAATTTGTGTACACTATCGACATCTTTATCGAGAAATTCAATGAGCTTCTGAGAGTTTCTGTGCGATTCTCTTAATTGAGAAATACCTATCTACCACGTAATGAATGAATGTGCAAATGAAACAAATGCATATTTTTTTTAACGTTTCTTTGTAAATGATTATTTGTTTGGTGTGAATTGAATGCTTCTGGATCACGAAAGTTTTACGTTCTTATTTATTCTATTGATATTATTCATTTATTTAATCTTACTTTCCAAACCTAAATATTTGTCCTAAAATGATGTTTAGCCCCATTATCATCGTGTCAAAATGTCAAATTTTTACGTTTTCAAAATATGGTCAACTTACGGAAATGGGATTCTTTAAAGAGCACGTGACGAATGATACATTTCACATTAAACACCATTTTCTCTTTCAGTTAATCGGGCTCTTGTCACAATTTCATAGACGCCACAAGTGGTTGAACACTCGCTTAGCGGCGTGGCAGGCTGTAGCTGAGCGCAGCCTCTTGAGTGGCGGTGGGGTGGGGTTGGCAGTGCGAGCGAATGCCAGGGCGACCGGTTCTGTCCGAGGCCTCTGTTTGGCTTCTCTGGTCAGTGTGTGACGAAGGCCGCAGGCAGACCAATGGCTCTCAGCAGAAATATATTTAGTGTTCTGTCATTTTATTCCCCAAATGCGCACTATTTGTTAATATTGTGAACATTTTTCAGTAAGTGCAAATGTTTCTGTTACCTAAAACGAGGTTGTCCTAATTGTACGAATGATTTTTTCCCCCAAATTCCTACTTTTTAACGTTCCTAGTATGTACCTCTTTAATTATGGAATATGACAAATGAAAATTTGGCGAGTGTGATTTTGTGCAGTGGGCGTGGAGTTGTGTGTCATTCGGGTGTGATTTTGTAATATTCGATATGTTTATTTCAACCCTGACTGAAGAAAATCAAATATATCACCGAAAAGTCGACATTAGGACAGTGCTGTCTGTATATGATCTAATGCCAATGATTGTTTAAGCCATGCAAGGCAAAACGTGTGCATCTGTTTTAAAACCCGACGGTTCTTAACTCTCTCTACATTTGTTTTATACCAGTGATAATAGTGTCATTAAAGCATTATTTCTTGTAATGAAGATGCAAGTGGTTTCGTGATGTATAACATTCTAATTCGAGTTAATGGTGCGTATGCTCTGGTGTTTTGAGTAGGCTGTGAGAAGACCTCGGGGATCATGTTCGAAATTCCTCAACTGAATTTCAGAAATAAGACACTTTCTGGAGTGGTTCGAAATTTCTTTACAGCATATTCGCGCCTCGAATTCAATGAGTTTCTCGTGCCTTGTTCTCGCTCTGAAATAGTTCGTGAATAGGTAGCCAAGCAACGGTCTGCAGCCAAAGCGATAATGCCTCTGTATTCATGCTCTCGACATGAAAAACTAATGACAGACCATTTTGCATCACATTTTGTGCACCCAATTTTGCAATTCCGCAGTAGGTTTTTATTATAATAAAAATTCATGAACAGTCCCTTCCTCAGATGTCAAGCCGCGCCCGCACGAGCTACTTGTCCCCCTGGGAAGCCGGCGCTCCTACGAGCAAGGGCCTCTTCCCCTGACTCCGCTTATATTTCCCCTCCAGAAACGGGTGTACTCGCGTGAAGCGGCTAGAGAAGGGGAATAGTGGCTCCATAAGAAAACATGTTTGCCAGATTTGCTCTATCTAAACAAACAAGTTTAGAATTACGATATGTTTATATTATTTACTATGTATTACTATGTATTCCATAAGCATTTTATTTTAAAATTCCGTCTTCCATAATGATTTTAGCCAAGGGGCAGAAATAGTTTTGAACGGCGAATTCTCTTCTGTTTTGTTTTTTTGCGGTTTTTATTAAATCATTCAATTATTTGTTGCACACAGCAATAAAGTGAAATAAATTAAGAAGTCTCTACAAGTTAACAATTATCATTTATGGGCGGAGACCACTTTGAACACACAAGAATCTTTGTCTGTTAAACCTCTTAAGCCAAACGATAGATAGTTTCGTAATTATTGCTTTCTTAAGTATACACGTTTACAAAATCAAGATTGGGAGTTTAATTTTACTCGCAATTGATCATTTGAAATCTGATTGATGTACTATTACATTCTAATTGATAATTTCTTTTACTTTAGTAGAAGGAATGGGAATTATTACAGCTAAATTTTTTGACAAGGTCAACTAATTTCTCCAAAAGATTGTGATGAGCGAGGTATCTAGTGATCTTCCGTCACTCCGGAGCATTGCAGTCCTTACTTTTAAATTTCGCGCCAGTTGCTCAACCCACTGCCCGCGGCCTTGGCATGTCTGCTCTACGGAAACAATGTAAGAGAGCACATAATTATTCTCCTCGCGATTTGGTATATCGGGAAGACATACAGTGCTACACTCTAAACCATTTCTAACACTTACTGTATTTTAATAGTTATATATATTTTTTTCTTTTTACACTAAAATATACGAGAGGACTTTAAGGGAGGGGCAAACCTCACTGGGACTCACAGGGACAAAACATTGCCCTGCTCAGTTGAGCTCAGAGCCATCATTGCCGCTGTCTCTGGAGCGACTCTGACCGGGAGGACCTTGGGTTCCAGACCGAATTCTAACGGATGTATACAGAATGTACTAGTTTTGTTGTAGAATATAATGATTCAGAAAATTTAGTTAGAATAAATATTGGTTTAATTCTCAATGGTGTCGAATTTTTTGAGTGCATACGAGTATATACACCAAAAGAAAACGTGACAATTAGACAAAACAGAAAAATATATTGCAATAAACAAAAACATGCCACATTTCTTTGAACTATTTATGTTTGTACACGAATCAGAAATAACAAAAACACTTGTAATAAACATTGAAAAAAAGTTCAAAAATTTAATATACCAAGTTGCAATACTTAGTTGAATATTCCTTAGCCTTAATAACTGATTTGCATCTTCGCTGCATTGAATTAACAAGGTTCTAGAACCCGTCCGGACTAATTTTTTGCCACTGTTCCAAAACAATTTTCTGTATGCCATTTTTCGACGTAATATATTTTTTTGTTCTGACTTTCCATGAGGCCCATGCATGATTGATTGGATTCAAATCAGCGGATTGTATGCAACTGTTTGGGTACGTTCCAAATTAGCCATTCCTTGTACAGTGTTCCATGTGTTTGCTGTCCTAATCTTTCTGAAAGATACAATCAGATGCCATTTCTAATGTATGTGCACTTTTTTTTAAAAATATGATTATAAACTCTTTTGTCCATTATGCCATCGATAAAATGTAAGTTTCCTACACCGTTCGAGGACATACAGTCCCAAAGCAAGATTGATCAGCCTCCTTGTTTTACTGTAAGCAGGGTATTAGCCACGTTATTATATGTGTTGGCCTTTCTCCATCCTCTAAAGACACTATAAAAATCCGAAATTATTAATTTTCGTTTTGTAAGACCAAAGAACAGAATTCCAGAATTCCTGATCTTTATTTTCATACTCTTTTACAAACTTGAGTCTCAGAGCATGGCTATTCTTACTTAAAAACGATTTCTTCGTGGGAATTCTTCCACGGTATCCATGGTTAGAGTATCCAGCGGAGGGTGGAATGACTCACTTCTTATCTGTGGCAAGTTTCACCAAAATGCGCACTCTTAATTTAGGATGTGAATTGATTTCCCTTACAGCAAGGCGCTCTTCCCTCGCGTCTAACCTTTTCTTCTTGCTTCTCCGAAGCAAATTCTTTATGGAGGTGTTATATTTAAATTTGTGAAAACCCTGTAGCCCTGTTGAATGTGTTTTATTTACCATTTATCTTATATTTCTTAATGAATTTCCTTTTGAGGGCTAGATTAACGATAACTTCTTTCAAACAAGTACTGAATTCTTTCCGCTTTACCATATTCTGGGAGATGAAACCAGTGTGAAGTACTCAAGGTCACTTGGTCTCAGAGCTTTGCTCAGACAGGTACTAACTCGAAGTTTTTGAGAAAATTCTCTATTTATACTCAGTTTTGTACATTGTAACTCAATTGTACGAACAGAAATGGTGCATCAATTTAGTGACCTTTTTACTTCTACGTTTTCTATGCTGGATACCGCAAAAAATAATAGCATTTTAGGGTATGCAATACCTTTCTTGTACATATAGGAAGCGTGTATGTATGTATATATATATATATATATATATATATATATATATATATATATATATATATATATATATATATATATATATTAAAGTATATCAATACCGAAGAATGAAAATCAGTATTTATTGAAAAGGATATCAGGTGCACGCATAGAAATGGTACATAATGTAGCTATATTGTTGGGTCTAAATCAGCAGCTATCTGGAAGAGAATTATAGCGGTCGGCTGCCCTGATCGGTAGTTTTCCATGGTTTCTCCGATGAACACGAGGCGAATGCCGGAGCAGTGACCTAACAAACGAGCCACGGACCGCGCGCGATCTTTCTTTCCTCTTCCTTATCATATCCGACTTACTTATCGGGAGCTTAGAGGTTGTCCCGGTCGCTACGGTTCCCCCTGTAGGAGATACCTTGGTGAGAAGTTCCCACAAGACGACATATAGGCCTTCGCCGGGGAGGAACACTGCCATCTCTAGGCATAAAACATTCACTCTACTAACAGGACTGATGACCACAGTTGACGTGCCTTGAAACATCAGTCACAAAACATGGTAAATACAGTGTAACATCAAGTCAACAAGTGCAGCAAATAAATAAATGGCATGAAAACCCTATTACCAGTTGGAGGAGCTCAAACAATATCAGCATCAGCAACAACAGATCGACAACCAGCCCAACAACCACTAGAGTAGTACCAAGAACTAAAGTAGTAGAACAAAATTCAAAACAAGAGTCTGAGAATGTACAAAACGTGGCAAAATGAAAAATAGCTTAAGCAGACGTTTGTTTTGTGTTATGGTAATGTGTGTTGTGTGTTACGTAAATGTTAATGTGTTAGAATACAAAACATTCGTTACTGTTATTATTATAAATGCCAAATGTAACCCTTTTTTCTCTTTTTTTTTTTTTTTTGGGGGAATTTAGACAGTCACAGAATGTACAACTCCATCCATTTCTGAAATATTCAACTATTCCGCTGGAGAGTGACTGGAAAAATATTTTTCGCGGAACGGCCTCAGCCTGCGATGCGAAGACGATATGGACTCGAGCTGCGGAAACTTACGTTTGTATACATCTGGAAAATTTTGTTTTAAAATGACAAAAAACAAAAATCAAAACACAAACATTTCATTTTTAAAATAATGGCGATGTAGAATGTCTAAATCTTTCTATAAACATTTGAATGAACGCAAGTGAATATTATTGTTTGCCCGTTGGGGGGTCAAGTTTAACGTTAATGGAGCACGTCTAATTTTGAATGAGGCTGGATGGAGACTGCCATGTCTCTTTGCAATCTGTAGTGGAGAGAACATCGTCCATGTCTTCTGACTGTTTTATAGGACGCTCATTCATAAGTTAGCAGATGTGGGTGGAGGTGCTTCAGTTGCAATAATAGCGTTGGTAGCCTGGCCAATGCCCTCGATTACTGCTGCTACGTAGTACTCCTCTATTACTAATCATGTCTTCTATTACTACTACTTGTAATAGAAGATATTGGATTGGCCCACGCGAGCTAAACGTCTGGAATGAGCGTGGAGTTTTGGGCAACCGCGAAGGCGTAAGAAAGTTAATGCACTCGCTGACTGAGTGCGTGTTTGCTCCCCCCGATTGGTTTTAATCCAACTTTCATATTCCTGTGTGTGTGTGTGTGTGTGTGTGTGTGTGTGTGTGTGTGTGTGTGTGTGTGTTTTGCTCTCCTCGCAGTGCAATCAATCAGTCGCAGACAATCACTTTTCTTCCTCAAATTCTCCTTCTTCAATTTTTTCCTTTCCCTTCCTCCTCTTTCTTTATTTTTCAGATCTTTTTTTACTTTCTCGCCATACTATGTTCGTACTTAAGTAGAAAAGAGAAAGTATTGTAATGTTGAGGCACAAATCGGCAATTTTTCGCCACGAAAAACTCGTTTTGTTGGGTCCTGATATCGAAAAAGCGAATAAATACGTTTCCTATATGTAGTGAATTACATCCCCTAACTCGTTGTTTAGTCAGAATCTACGTTTTTGGGCCCTAGACACCGAAAGATTGGTTGACGGCAAAGATCAATCTGTCCATCTGTGGTCAACACTAGCGACCAAACCGTTGGTACGATTTTCTCGAAAATTGATATTCGAAGATAGATCTGGCCGAACCCGTGGTCCTGCGAATTTGAAACGGATATTATGATTTTTGGAGCCATTCTACACGAAGCCTTAACATTTCTTAAAACATGGCTCCACATTTTATGATTAAACTTCTCTTTGGCTAGAGCAAACAATACTAAAATAATAGGGCAGGTCTCATTTACATTGGACTTTATAAGTTTTCGAAAACAGCAAAAATTCACTTTTTTTCAGCATCTTCCCATAATTCCAATACAACAGAAGATAGAAATGATTTTGGTGAAGACAGAAATGTTTTTTCTCAAAGAAATCTATTTTCCAAAGCCAGATCTTTAAGGTTATGTTCAATTTTTCGAAAATGTCTTTTATTCCAAAACTGTTCCAAAGAATAAGTTCTGTATGCGCACGGATTAGAATTTTAAATATAGATAAAATACTTGAACCGAAAATGCTTCCTAAATTCGGTCCCTGGTTATGACAGGACTGTCCGTTAGAGTGATTCTTTCTAGCTCCTCTAAACACGGAATTTCGTCCAGCTTTTATAATTCTTATAAGGGGTTCTAAAGGGGCACTCACACGTGTAATTTGTGTAAAATTTAAGTCAAAATTAAAAGTCATAACAAAACCTACAATATATTAATGGAAAACTAGAATCAAATTTTATATTATATTGTGTATGATTAATTTCCAATTTATCCGACGTTCGTAACATCCTCTTATGAATTGACCTCCTTCCTTACTCTTTGGCACCAAGGAAAGACGTAGGGATGGCGGTTAAAAGACCTCAAAGTGTGTGTTGTTATTTTTATATCACGAAGGAATGAGGTGGGGTCTGCTTTGCTCTCCGTTCGGCTGTCGACGGTCAACGAGCCCGACTTCTAAGCAAGTTTCCGCGCCTCCTTTGAATCTTCAGCGCCCGATTTCTCACGAAACTTCACTTTTTAAATGACGTCATTTCCCATCTCTGCGCTTTCATAGGCGTTAAAACCTCTTTACTTGTAAGTACGTCGTGTCTTTCTTTTATTTATGTTTAAACTGAAGAACATAAAAAGGATATAGGATTTAAAATGAAAACTGTTTTGATATTCGAAGATACTTTACAATATTGCCCATTATTGAACAGCATTGTCAACGGGATGTCATGCAATTCTATGTGTTTTGAATGACCTGGGAGTTGGGGTTTAATTGTATGGCTAAAATAACTGAGCTTCGATGACTATCGGGTCGACCTGTGCTTTTTCCCCTCGCATCCGACTGATATTGATTTTCAAATTCTTCCACTTAACACATTTCTTCACCTCTTTGGTTTAGACGTTCTGATATCCTGGCTCACTAGACAAGATTTTTCTCCAGTTCCCGAGTAACAAATTCCACTTACCTTTCGATCAGAATGGATTCATCATACAGTCATACAGTTTTGTAGGTTGTCCTACAGAAGTCGCAGATTTATGGTGAGAAATAATGTACATACACCTGTACACAACACATGTACCACTTGGAGCATTTGTTTGGAACTGTTATTATCATCGTGTCCATAGTATGGAGGACTGCAGGGTCGAGAGAGGTGTTTTTTGTTTGATTGACTAATTAATGATTCTGGGCGTGTTAACTGCTAAGGTAATTTAGTTTCGTAAGTGTAATGCTTGTATTCATCGCGGGAGGTGGCGGTCCTCAGCTGGATGACGAGAGCCGGCTTCGATCTCCCCGTCGGCTTGCGGGGATTTTCTCAACCAGGTATCTCCCACCAGTGGGGCACCGCCCCACCCAGGACAAACTCTAAGCTCGCAACATCCGTGGTAGTGCAGAGAATGTGAGTGTGTATGTGTGTAAGTAAGGGGTGAGTATAGGGCAAGAAAGAGGAAGGAAAGATCGCACGCGGTCCGTAGTTCGGCCTGGTGTGGATTAGACAAACCGCGGAAAACTACCGATCAAAGCAGCCGTCCGCTGGAATTCTCCTCCAGACAGCGGCTGAATTGGACCTAGCTAGTGTGGAAAATCCTGCCACGGTCGGGAGTGGAACCCTAGGACCATCAGCGATGCCGTGAGGCGTTCGTCGGAAGGGCGTTGCCCAGAATGAGGCTGAAGCGCCCGAAGGAGGAGGAGGAGAGCGGCCTCTATTCCTGTGCGCTGCCTCCTCCGCTTCTGTTTATTTTCGCGATTGCGGCGGCGAGCGCAGGCGCGGGCGTCGCCTCGCCCCCCTCCCCCCTGCGCCGCCGCTGCCGCCACCGCCCTCGCCGCCGCCCGCCGGCTGGCGCTGGTTCGCACCGCCCGCCACCGACGCCTCCGCCGCGCGGCGCGGCGCGGCGTCAGCGGACCGCTGGGCGCAGCGGGGCAGGCCCAGGCGGTGGGCGCCCGCACTCAATACTCAATGCCACGCCGAGCAGCCAGCGAGCCAGGGTGGACGTGCCCCATTTATTCGTTTCGGGCGCGTCAACTACTCAGATCCTCCTCCCCCCATTCGCCTCACTTGCGAGGGAGTCCAGAGGGGCAACTTGCCCCAGGCCCCGGCTTAATGATTTTTTAATTCAAAAGAAATGAAAAATATATCTTATCTCTAATCCAAATTTAACGGTGTAAGCTGTTTCTGATTCATAAAGAAATGAATTCTTTTAATGAATTGCGAGAGGAAGGACTTTTTGTTATTAGGATATGGATCACGGGATTGGTCACTGACCGATCCCGTGATCCATATCCTACTACTTATTAACGGTCGTGATTTCTACAATGGACTTTTTGTTTTTGAAATAAGGGCCCTCTTGGATCAACTGCACCAGACCCCTGGTTTCCTCTAGACACTCTACTCACTTGCCATAGGTTATGATGATTAATAAATATATAAATATTCGTTTTAGATCAGTCGGAAGCTTTGAGCTTGTCCCGGCAGCGGAGGTGTTCCGCTGGGAGAAAAAAACCTGGAGAGGAAAACCGCCAACCAAGGTGAAGCTCCGCGCCGGATCTCATCTTCTCACGTGGGAGGAACACCACTATCTCTCGCAATACAACATGCACTACACAGACGGGCGTAAAGGGCAAAGTAGTTGACCGGCTGCAAACACGAGATACTCACCCGCTAAGGCAAATAGCTCCATTGGTATGGTGCATGTTGTATCCCGGTGTGTTGGCGGTCTTCCTCCCCTGCTGCAACTGGAGATCCGGTGCGGACCTGCACGTCGACTTGAGGCGAGTTTACTTTGCACATGACAGACCCGAGGGAAGGGCAAGACTGTACAATACCAATCCACACCAAGGAAATTAGAAAACTTTACTACGAGAACGTCTGTGCCATTCTGTAGCACCTCCAGTTACTTATATACGTACTTATATACGGAGTAATATACGTAATATAGAGAAAGTTAATATAGAGAATGCTGTGCGAAAAAAAGCGCATTTTCGGCAGAAAAAAATTAATTGCCGGGCCTTGATAACGAAAAAGTTTATAATCCAGTTGCTAAATTAAGAAAAAAATCCTCTAACACGTGGTGTAGCCAGAATCCCCGTTTTGTGGGTCCTTGATACCGAAAAACCAATTGAAAGTAAAACCTCCGTCCATCCGTCTGGTGTATGTGAACAAACCTAACGCCTAAACCAGGCGTGGGATGTTTTCGAATTTGAAGAAACCCCTGTCGTTTCAGCGTGAGCTGAAGCTATGTAATTTTGAAAAACATTCATTAATTTTTGGGGAGATTATATGAAGCCCTAGGACCATTTTCTAAATTTTCTCAAAAATGGGACCAACTTTTTATTCAAATTTTCCCTATTGATGGTGGTAATTGCACTGTTTAATATGATGTAAAGTTCATTTTAGTGTATTCTTTTGTTTTTCAAAAATTACACAAATGTAAGTTTTTGAAATATGCCTCACGCCTTTAATATGCACATTTCCGTCAATTTGTGTACATTATTACATTTGTGAGTGGAAGTGCTTCAAATGACTTCAAATAAAGATTTTCGAAAACTCAATAGATTCCTATGAAAAACAGCTTCAAGTTTCGCAATTATAGTAATGCTTAATCGCCATTTTCTTAAATACGACTTCAAATTTTTCAATGAAAATTTCTATTTAGGACCAGGTTTTACTCTACTTTAATATTCTTGCGTCGGCCCGGTGGCCGAGATGCTAAGGCAGTAGTGTCGTGGTGATGTCGGACCGAAGGGTCGCGGATTCGAGTCCCGCCTCAGGCATGGTTGTATTTATGTTCGTCATTTCATCCCTTATCATCACCATTTCGTTTCATCTTCATAGTTACTATACCGTTATCTTCAAAAGTGGTCGCTATTGACATATATGATATATATATATATATATATATATATATATATATATATATATATATATATATATATATATATAATTTGAGAAAATGTCAAAAAAAATAATTTGGCGACGATAGATGCAAGCTGGCCAGAGAATGGAGCAAGACCTTAAAACCAGACCACACTAAGGAAATTAGAAAACTTCATTACGAGAAAGTCTGTGCCATTCTGTAGTACCTCTAGTTTGATTTCCGGTCCCGTATTTGTCGAGAAGAAAACGAGACACCAAAATGTCTAGTTTTTGAGGCAATGACTAATCGGCATAAAGTACCGCCAACAATTATAAATTGATCATAGTCTATTCCCTTGGTTTTGCATAAGTTTATAGAAAAGTATGCCAGAGTAGATCATACTCTCACGTACCACTTAATAAGAGTTTCACAGACTATTGAAATCAAGAAAGGAGAGATTCAGTGGTGGTTCTAGGAAGGGAAAATGAGCTACCGCGTCATTTGAGTTTGTATAATACGCTTTATCACTATCGATAACGTTAACAAGAAATTCAATAATCCGAACCTTTTCCTCCCATGTTACTAAGCGACTTAGCAAGCAATTTTAATTGAGGAAATAAGGAATAACTTTATAAGAATAAAAGTGTATATGAAACAAATGAGTATATTTTTATTATTTTTATTTTATTTATTTATTTATTTTCAATGTTTTTCTCCTAAGAGGTGCGGCGTGCAATGATGGAGGGTGATGTGGAGGTGCAACTTCACCTGACGGAAAGACAAGGTTACCACTTCTTCCGTTGCGCTCGTATACAAGATAGTAACAATGAGTAGTTTTCCGGATTTAGCTCTAATTCGCCTCGCTGCGTTACAGAGCGTCATGGCTCGTGCGGTAAATAACGATCTCTGGTTTACGATGGCATGTGTACTACTGAGTGACGGATGCTGAAGATATATGGATTAGTGTTTCCGGGCGCTTAAACTGCTAATGTCATTTGTCCCATAAGTGTAGTGTATTTTTCGCGTGAGGTGGCGGAGATCTTCCCCCCCCCCCGCCACATCGAGCTACACATCGGCTAGCGGGGTTTTCTCCAAGAAGGTATCTCCCGCCAGCTCTCTGCATGGCACCGCCTCTAGATGGGACAAGCTCTCAGCTCCCGACTTGTGTGGTAGTGTAGACTATATAAGTGTGTAAGGGGCGATGGTACAAGGAAGGGGGACGAAAACTCGCGCGCGGTCCGTGGCTCGTTTGTTAGGGTACTACTGCGGTATTCGCCTGGTGTTGCCATGCAAAACTATCGATGAGAGCAGCCGCTCGCAAGAATTCTCCTCCAGACAGCGACTGAATTTGACCTATGTAGCTAGTGTGGAAAATCCTGCCACCTTAGGCGCTGCAGTGACATCAGTTAACATTCTGCAACTGTCGGCTGAGGAACAGTAGACAATGTTATCGCGTGGACCAGTGAGAGTATAATTAAAGAGCGGCAGCGCAGGCTGGTCGTGGGCGGCGGCGGCGACCGGCGAAGGGGCGGGCCGCGCGTCACTCGCCGTCTGCAGAAGAGGACGCCTCACTCCCAACTCGACTATCAAGAGAGAGTTTGTGCACCCTCGAACGTTAAAGCACTCTCGATCTTCTGCGCATGCCCAGTTCAAGTTTCGCATCATTGTTTTGCATCTGCGCATGCGCAGAAGATCGAGAGTGCTCTGCGCTATGGAGTGCACTATCTCCCTAATACAGGTTCTGCTCTCCCGTAATCTCCCAAGTGGGGTGAGGTGAACGTATTTTTAACCTCCGTGAGAATAAAGGAATCCTTTTGAGAGTCTCGTGCCTACCGTGGGCTTAAAGGACGGGATCACGGATGTTGTATGGTCAGCGGTTCGTACAGTACATCACAATATATATATATATATATATATATATATATATATATATATATGAGGTGTAAGGTTTAAGGTAAACTATATAAAGCATATAGTTCCTGTAGTGTATGACCTAACGCTCACCTTCTCTGCCATTCCGACGTGCCAGCAACGGCTGTCTTAACTGTCGGCAAAGATTCGCGGTTGCCAAATTACCACACAAGAGCAGCTGCTCGTACACATGGGTTGAGAGATAAATACTCTCTCTTTCTCTCGCTCTCTCTCCCTCTCGTGTGACACAACTCAAAAACTACTAATTTTGAGTTAATGCACTCTCCAGAAATGCAGATTGGTCTACCTTCCAGCAGATACTGCGGCATATCCTACAGTACGGTATTCCATCAAAAAAATGGCAGAAGTGTGAAAGCAAGAATAATGCATCTCAATACAAGGTCGAAACCTCAAACATATTTATCTCAATACGTGGTTTGTTGAGTTGTTGCACTATTGCAACCCACGAACTATGTATACACACCGGTGACCCACCAAATTTGGCCCACCCCGATAATTTTTAAACGGTTCACGATAACGAGTTGCAGCTTTCGTTCAACAATGCGGAATCATGAGGCAAGTAATACACTAACATAAATAAAATTGTTCCGAACATTTTTATTTTTCGAGAAATTTATTCATTTTTAATTTTGTAAATGGAATTATATATTTTTCTCACTGGCAATGGATAGATCATAAAAAGAGGAATACATTGTGTTTCTTTTGTTAATGTTTTAATAGTAATTTGATTATAAAATGATTCTTTCTAATATGTGATTTCAAATTAACCGACTATAATTCCTTTCGTAGCCCACATCTGTTGTCTTTTGGGAAGGTGCCCCTTCCGGCGCACTTTGAACATTTACGGGGACATTGCTCTTTTGGAATTGAAATCAACTAAATAACACAAATTAACCGACTATAATTCCTTTCGTAGCCCACATCTGTTGTCTTTTGGGAAGGTGCCCCTTCCGGCGCACTTTGAACATTTACGGGGACATTGCTCTTTTGGAATTGAAATCAACTAAATAACACTTGCATTGTTAAATTTATGTGCTTTTGAATATTGTAACACTCATATCTACTGTTGGGTAATTTATACAAGATCCCGTATTAGTTTTAATACTATTATTGCAAATAAGAACAGACTTTCAGTACTCTATATTTAAATCAGTGTAATAATATGTTTGAAGTTGCATATAATTTAGAAAAACTATTTTACAAAAGAAATAAAATATAAACATTTACTCACATGACTTTACTTCAAAATCACTCCCTGAAGAATCATCAATATCTTCATTTTGGCCTTGGGATGTGTCTTCTGAATCCTGATGAACTCGTGGAAATTCTGTGGAATGTGTAGGCACCAATATATCGATGAACTGCTGTGATAATTTATTTATTCTCCTTTAGGTAAATTTCTGATACTAGAAATAAGTGGATCACAAGATACCAAGAGCGCATGGAGGTCTTCCATATTTCGTTGCCTACTATTTTTGTGAGTATTGTGTTCGCGAAAGTAGTGACATTATTTGTGCGTTGTTTCTAATGCTTCCTCGCTTAACAGCCCTATAGGGAGCAAAAGTGTTTCCATGACGTCATCTTGTGAAATTGAAATTTTGTGGACACTTGCTGGCATTTTGAACCCTCCGTAATGTTCCACAAATATTTGTGCTGTATCGTGGGCGTACTTTTAAATTATTCGGTGTTCAACTCGTAACCGCAAGACGGCTTGTAAAATTACTGAAAACCGTGATATTAATGATTCATTAACTCCAGTGGTTTCTGCTGCTTTTTTCAGATCCTTGAAAAATCGCCTAGCTGTATTTCCATCATTTGTAAGCCCAGTTACCCTCTTTCACAATATCCACAAGTAAACCAGTTTCCTGTAGAAATTTTGAAATAATTTGACTTTTTCTTTCTTCAAATGCAGCTTTGTTTCATGCTCACGAACTTGCGAAGTTTTAAAACTTAATCTATACGATATATGCAATATGCATTCAAAAAATCAAATGTGTGCATGTAAAATGGACAATCCATATAAAAATGTACTGGTGTTGCAAGGTTTTTGCAAAACAACGCTTATTTCATTCTTCTCGTTTGGTCTTGCATTACAAATGTAGCAACTCTGAGTAGATGGATTTCCTGATAATGTGTTGGCTATTTTTCCATCCAACAGTCTTCAGCAGTGAATGATGCACATTAAATTCCTTTCCATTGGTTGTAATGCACGTTGGCTTCAGGGCTTATATTTGTCTTTCTATGTATTCATTCTCTTGAGCAATGACATCATGAGTTTCTTTTTATGAATTGAAATTTAATTGGCATTCAAAACCTTGTTGATGAAGAACGAGGATTTTGCCAAATTATTTGTTCGACATTCTCAGTTTTGTCCTGTCATTTTTGATGTTAACAACAAATCAGAATCAGTAGCATTTGTGCTTTCAAGAAATTTTTGTTTATAGTTTGAGTGGCAGGAACTTCCATCAAAACCCCATTTGTATATGATTTCCAAATTGGAATTATTGTGCTCATTAAAAACTGTATTGAGAACTTCGTTCTGCACTAAGCATAAACGCTGTGCGGTATGATCGAGAAGACTTTGTAATTTAACTTCAGCTTTTGTCTCCATAATAACTATATCTTTAGGGTAGCATTGCGGATTCACTTTTAACACTTTGTAATAGGCTGGGTATATGTCACAATTTCTCTCTTTGGCACCACTTTTCCTTAATCGAATATATTGTGATTTGCTCAATTTCACATCTACAATCAATGCCAGGGCTTCTTCTGGAGTGTAACGCTGAACATTCTTCTTTGGCACATGTAAGAGTTTCATAGTTCTTAAAGAACGAGGACTTGCAAGCGTAGGCTTTTTTATAACTTGAGCCACATTTCGTTTGCCTTGTTTTGTAAAAACCGTTTGTGTTACAAACGCTAGTTCTTGGGGGCTGTGACTCTCGAGTAAGATTTTTGTGCGCCTTCTCTTTGTCCTAGCGCTTAATCTGTTAAATTCTCGTTGTGTGTTATGACTTACGGATTTTAAATCTCTTTTATGTTGTGGAAGAAAAGTCATTTCTTCTCTTAACCAATTGTTATTGTGTTTCAAAAAAATTCCTCGTCTTCCGCTTGCTTTCCAACGACGTTCAATATTAATAGTAAATAAATTTATATTACGGGTAATAACCTCTTCTGGGATATTTGGTGTTCTTGATGAAACGAAATCTGCAATAATTTTCCTCATACGTGTTGTATTCGCTTGGGAAACGAGACTTTCACGAGAAAGAATTGCATACAATTGAAGTCGCGTCGCTCTCAGCGGTGCACCTACTGAGAAAGAATAAAATTAAATAATGCAGCCTCCGCAGGTCACCTCACTTTAAAATTAGTGTCAATGTAAAGGTAGATAAATTCTCTATATTATAAAAAATACCTGTAATGTTAGAAAGTGTAACAATTTTGTTCTACTCAAATCAATTCCGTATAAAAGTTATAAACGTTCATTTCTTCCCTAATATTTCAGAAAATAAATTCTATATTTATAAAACGTTAAATTCACTTAAAAATTAGTGAATAACGTACCTGAGAAACTTGATTTCATGTTGACACAAAAATGTTTACAATAATATACTATATACACGTGTAAGTACACTTAGAACACTATCATCCGATCGACGTCCACGCTCGACTGAATGCGCTCCGCAATATACGCTGAGTTTCAGGAAGCCTTATCGGCCTACGCTTCACAGAATATCGTCTATTCATACTTTTTCGAACAACTCAAGCTTCTGTTCACAATCCTGAATCGATACATTGAGGTTTCAACAACTTTGGTTTCAAGGCAAATGTCCCCGGAAATGAACAAAAAAGACCACTGTGCGGCGCCGCGACTTACGACGTGAGGGGGACTGAGGGTACAGGCGCGGTCTGCTGTCTTGACCGCAACCACACAGGAACAACCATCAATATTAATTATAAAATGAATGAATTTCCCTTAATTCTTCAAAATTGGACTTTTCCTCCATTCTCTGACATTCCAAAGCATCGATCATTGAAATGAACAACGTAAATATATTGGTAGTTCAAGAAAGATACCAACAAAGGCCATTTTCAAACTTAACAAGAAGAGCGCTTGGTGTCTACGGGACTGTAAGAACACGCCAGTATTTTGAAACATTTCAAATAAAAGTGAAGTAGTCGAATATTGTCACTACAATATCTTCAGATATTTCATCAAATTTTAGATACCACCTTAAAATTTAATATTCGACCGCGCGCTGGTTGTTATTCTATTTTTTATGGTTTATGCCGTACTAATAAATTGTAGAAAGTGAAAAAATGACAGCAATATGCCTGATGGTATTGTGTCATATATTCCTGTATATTCGACTCGTGGAATTAAATTTACTATAACTGTGCTGTTCGTTTCAACTACCGCAAAAATGTTCCAATTAAACATTCGTCGACTAGAGCTTTTCGCAACTGTGCAGAGGAGAGGGGTGTAAATATGGAGGTAAACCTTCGAAATTCTGTGTCCTAATCCAATATGTAGGTCTCCAGGGGTCTGGGCCTTGCTCTGATGAAATGGGTCGCTAAGGCAAAAAACAAAACGTTTGAACAACAATAGTTGATCATATCTCAACATGCGAAGGGAAAATGAGGAAGCGAAATATGTCCTCTATTGAATATTCCTCGTTCTACGATGGGTGACATCATTGGGAGGTTCAAGAATGAGAATAGAATCCTGTCTGTGACTCAACAAGATCCACTACTGATGCGAAAATGCATCCCCAACCATTACACTGCCTCCACCGTGATTGGCTGTAGCCAACATATTATTCTTTTGAAGCTCTGAATTTGGCTTCCGCTAAAGCATAACACTGCCATCAGATTCGTACAAGTTAAATTTACTTTCACCAGCAAATATAACGTCCTGCCACCATTCACTTTTCTTATTTATGTGCTCCTTCGCAAAAAGTAATATTTTCTTCCTATTAATTTTACTCACAAAGGAATTTTAACGGAGTATTCTGGAATTGTATCCTTCTCGTCAAATAACATTTCGAATGATTTGAGTACACTTTCTTTTACAAATGTGGTTGCAGCTTGTGCAGCAAGTTTTTGTGCACTTACCTTGAGATTTTTCATTATGTTCCCCTCAGTCAATCCCATTGAGCATTTGTGGAATGAAATTTCGAGAAACATCCATCATTGAAAGAACTCAAAACGAGGTTGTTGCAAGAATGGAAGAAAATGGATCCTGAATACTACATCAAGAAAATAGTTATCAACATGCCAAAGCGTCTGAGAGACGTAATACGACGTAGAAGTTACCCAATCAAATGCTAAGGACAAAACATTTTATTTTAATTTGTTTTATTAGGTGGCCGAATATTAAATTGGCCCACAATTTTTATATTAGTGATATTTCTATTAATTGGATTAGTGTATACAATACATTTTTCAAAGTATACTTCATTTGCTGCATTACGAAACGTTGACAATTTTTCCACTAAACTTTGTACAAAATGTAATATGCAATGTAGATATTACTACATAAAATGTTTGAAAATCGGATGTTGTCGAGTATTAAATTGTGTTACGATAGGTAGAAATTTTATTATTATTTACTGTTATTCAACCTCTCATTGTAAAGTTACAAAAATAAAATAAGTTATATAAAATCAGAATACAAATATGTACGTAGATTATTTACACTTATGCAGTGCGTTCCTGAGCGACAGCAATGCACACCTGCAGTCTAGGGTGCAAGGGCGCGACGAACTGACTACAATGTTTTGTGGCGTTACGCATCATTATTTTTATTATTTTTTCTTTATTTATCGTCACATCGACATGAAGGTCATTAGCGACTAAACAGATAAATACATTTTACAATTAAATCGTAAAAATTTAGAACCATATTCATTATCAAAAACTGTAAGAACAATATAATTCAAACAATACAATACATAGAACACAATCATTACAATACTTACAATACAAACAACATAAGTACAATAAGTAGTTCCTCTAAGTACTATTGTAAATATTCATTTCCTTAACAAAATCAGTAATTTTCTTTTGATAATCTTTCGCGTTAAGAATATTCTGTCCGCCTTCTAAACGGTGTTTTTGCATACTGCTTTTGAATAGAGGGCAGTAAACCTTGTTTTACATTTAGAAGAACTTTACAATGGTTAGGAGGGTTTTTTCCAGTTATTAGGGGACTGTGAGTTAATTTAGAATGTTCCGTTCTCAATCTTGAAATGACAACCTGATCTTTACGTGAGAAGTCGTTGAATTGTTTTAAAGTCATAGTTTTGGAGACTTTTTTGTGTGTTTCACTAGCCTTCATTTATTTCCAGCTTTCGAACCAGATATTTTGCGTTTTGTTAAATATATGGTTCCAACAGTCCTCGGAAATGTTCGAAATTTCAAGAGCCCCTGCAGCCGTTACACGGATGATCATTTCTTCATCGAGAGAAGTTACGCAGTCAATGATACCATTGAGGAGTATGATCCAAGATAAAAATATGATTTTTCCTGACTGTCTTAGATCATAACACAGTTCATGGATTAAAATTACCACTTCATTCGTAGGATGGGATTCGTAGGCTGTTTATAGTACATATTTCTTCGATGGAACTGGAGAAGACAATAAACGTTTTGGAGTTTAGCGATTTAATTAGCTTGATGGCTGCAAGCAGGGAGCATAATTCTGCTGCGAAGGTATTAGCATATGAGTTTAGTTGGTGGTTTATTTGTATTTCTTGACTAGTTACGTCAGAAAAAATTCCAATATTGTTTTTATGGTCTTAGTATATACAGAGTGTCCCACCAACTGTGGGCCACCCCCGTAACTTTTAAACGGTTTGCGATATAGAAATGTAGATTCCGTCCAACAATGCAGAATTATGGGACAAGTAATATTGTGTACATGGTGGAAATAACCACCATGTTTCCACCATGATTGTGTATACACATTGTTCGTAAAATTTTTAATTTTTGAGAAATTCAATCATCTTTGATTTTTTAAATGTAATGATATATTTCGTCGCCCAAGTAATACCTTCTTTCTCTTGTTGAAAGGAGTGTAACGAAATTTGCGTGGTCAGACGGAAGAGCGGGCCTCATGGCCTGAGTCTCGCCACGTAAAATAAGGCAAATTCAATTCAATTCAATTCATTTTCTCGCCAGCAGTGGATAGATCATGAAAAGAGGAATCCAATGATGTATCATATGTTAGTGTTTTGACAGAAATTTTAGTATAAGAGTAGTCTTTCTGACATGTGATTTTAAATTAAACGGACGATATTTCCCCTTGCAACTGTCGCCTTTGGAGAAGGTAGTCTTCGCGGCGCCGAGCCTGTTACGGACGGCGGCGCCGCGAAGCGAAGCCCATCTTTCCTAAAGGCGACAGTTGCAAGGGTTATAGAGCGATTTTCTTAAGGTTGAGCCAAAGTGACAGCTAGTGCTGGCAACATAACTGAAGGTTCTGTGGTCGTTGTGCCCTCGAGCCCATTAGACTACCTTCCCGCATTCGTTCGTTTGCAGTTGGCTAACTTGTAAATGGCTTCGACACTTCCTTTCGTGGTGTCCTTGTCCGACAAAAATATAGTGCGCTGCGAGAAATAATTGATATTAGGAAGTGCGGTGTAATGTGCTCTTCTGTAAAAATTCTTTTTTTGTTTATGTATTACATTGAATTTACTTTTTGTGTGATAAATATTATGTTTATTTTAAATCCGAGACTTCAATGCGAATTTTTCTTTCTATTTACATTCGCGGCAGTTTTCTTTTACTGTTTGTGAGAGCATGTTAAGAGATTTTCCACATACGTAATTAAATTTAAATATTTCGCGGACTCGCGTACGTGCATATACCTCAGCGAAACTCTTAGACTTCTGCATAGGGATGTTTTCATAGGAGCCATTAGCACTTGAAGAAGGGGCATGACTGAACAGCTGTCGCGGCGGAGGGATACTTCTCTGAAATACATGTGATGTTCGCTTGTTTTCGCGAACTGTCACTTTGGCTCATCCTTAGGAAAATCGTTCTATACTAAAGGAAATAATGTCTGTTTAATTTAAAATCACATGTCAGAAAGACTACTCTTATACTAAATTTTCTGTCGAAACACTAACATATGATACATCATTGGATTCCTCTTTTTATAATCTATCCACTGCTGATGAGAAAACTATATAGTTCCATTAAAAATTCAAAGATGATTAAATTTCTCGAAAACTAAATATATTTGAAACAATACCTCTATGGCATATTAGTTGCCCCACGATTCCGCATTGTTGAGAGAAAACTTCACAACAAACAACTAGCTTCACTATGCGCACGTTTTGTTGAACTTTCCTTTTGCTTGTAGTGGTAGTAGAGCTAAGGGTGAGTCTCTATTTTATTAACAATTCAGAATAATCAAATCTGTTCGTTCGTTTACCGTTAAAAATAAGTTTTCTTTAATTCGGCAACGAAAATATCTAGTTTTTGAAATGTTAATCTCTCGCTTTTTTAAAAATTATTATTATTATTATTACTATTATTATTATTATTATTATTATTATTATTATTATTATTGTTATTTTTTCATCTTTCAACTGTTAATAGTTAAATTGTTGGGAAGAGATTCTGAAACTCAAGAAAGCGTGCACAGATGATTTTTCTCCCCCATACGTCACATACAGTTTTTAACTAAGTAAATAAATAAATAAATAAATAAACATGTTTGAAAATATACATAAAGAAATAAATAAACTGCATGTCGATACCGTGAACCATTTAGATGTTATGGGGGTGGCTCCCTTTTGGTGGGACACCTGGTATTTTATAGTAGTCGGTGTGCTCATTGATGAATTCTTGTACCAATCTTTTTTAGATGATATATTTTCTTGTAAGTCATTTAGAGTGAGGTTAGTAGTGGTCTCTGGGAGTTTCCATCAAATAATATTTTTCTCCAAGTTAACTTCCTTAAAATCATGGCCTGAGAGATTTTTTTTTGTTTTGGCATATAGGAATTTTCTGAATTCCATTGTGTTTTTGGTAATAGTGTGGATAAATATCATGAAATATGATAGAGTTATTGGATGTTGCTGTTTTGATGGCATATTTTAAAGTTAACAAGAGTCTTCGATGAGATAAGGTTGTCTCATTAGCTTCAATTATGGCACTTTCAATCGAGCTTGTATGGAAACATCCCGTGCAAAGTCGAAGGGCTTTAATATGAATTACATCACGCTGTTTGAATTCTTTCTTTTTGGCAGGATCGTATATAACTGCTCCATAATCAATCTTCGAACGAATTATAGCTTTGTAGCTTAATAACATAGCTGTGCCGGCACCCCAATTTTGGTGTGAAATACATTTTAGGATGCTTAACCTTCTTTTGCAATCATCTGTTAAATGTTGAATACGTGTTTCCATGACATTGTGGAGTCAAAAGATATCGATGATTTGATATTTCAACCAGAAGAAGAAAAGTTCAATTCTGATGAATCATTAGAAAAAATCTTTCATTCTGATCGTTAACCTCTCTCCCTCATTGCGACTTCTACAAATGCAGCAGTTGCAATGGCTGCAAAAGGAAATACTGTCCGTTTAATTTAAAATAACATGTAATAAAGTATTAGTTTTCGAGTATACTGAAAATTACTATCAAAACATGAACATATGATACATCATTGTATTCCTCTTTTTGTGATCTATCGATTGCTAGTGAGGAAAATATAAACTTCCGTTTAAAAATCTAAATTAAATAATTAAACTTCTCTAAAACTATAAATATTTCAAACAATATATTTACGACATATACTTGCCCCGTGGTTCCGCATTGTTGAGCGAAAACTTCATTTCGATATCGCGAACCGTTTACAAGTTACGGGGTGGCCCCTTCTCATCAACACCATCTCCCCAATCCGTGGGACGTGGCGGAGTAAGTCCCGCCTAAATCAAACTGACCGAAACCAAAATGATGAACAGCTTCATGGCTAGTCCCTTCCTCGGCGCCACGCCACTAACGCAGCACGGCACCAGCAGATCGCAGAATGCTAGGCAACTGAACGAATGAATGAACTGGGACCACATTGCAGTGCCTCAGGCTAGATGGATTTGTAGTTAACAAGGTTTAACAAAAGCGTCTTCGGTAGAATGCCTGCGCTATTGTTGTGCTCTAAGGGCTTGGGCTGCGGGCGTGGACGGTGGCGAAGCCGTCTTGTGCTGAGTGGACGGCGCCCCGCGAGGGACGTCCTGGGAGGAACCAATCTCCCTCCAACGAATGGCCATTTAGGCCAACAAGGAATAACGCTGGGGAACGACTTCTATAAAAAGAAGATGAACCAACCATTCCCAACCCAGCATATTAACTTTCCCAGCGATTCTCAATCATCTTTGCTCCGCGACCCCACCCCCAATAGTAATAAATATAAATAAAGTCAATATTTCGCAACCGCTCGCCCCCACCCGAAGGAAAAATAACAGCAAAATGTTTTATATTATACAATGACATTGCACTAATTTTAAACATTATGAAAATACCGAGTGTACACAAAAATGTAATATAACTTTAACTACTATAAATAACTAAACATTGTTATACAACGACCAGCTCATCGAAATGTCTTCCAACAAAACGCTACAACTGCAATTTACATCTCAAGATTTTAAACAAGTTTTAAATAAGCTCGTCATTATGAATACGGAAATGTAGTAACAGAAGCATTGGAAATATTAATCCCTTTCGCCACGTTTTTTCTTTGTGAAAAGGGTCTCTGATCCCTTGTTGCGGTAAAAACTGAATACAGGAATCGTCTTTTATCACTCAAAAACAATTTGCATTTGCATCTTTCTAACGTAGATTCACGTATGGAAAAAAATTTAATTGAAAAATACATGCAACCATCACATTAATTTATTTTCTTTACGTGTGTGTTTATTGTTAGTAAAATGTCTATATGCTTATATTAAATAATTTTTCTCATAAAATGATTTCATTATTGTTTCGCGATCCCCCCTCCCTTTAATAACAGCGCGACCCCTGCTTCAGAAACGATGGCTTACACAATGAAAAATGTGCAAGATAACTTTGATACGAACTTGGAATGAATAATATAAAGAAAAACTCGGATGAAACACTTTTTCGTAAAGGCATCCAATTCAATATCAAATGAACGTATCCAAAAAACCAACAGAATCGAGTGATGCTACAACAGGACATACGTACTCGCAATATTATGTAACGAACTAATCCAGGACCGGCAAAAACCAGAACACGCTTTCGGGGAATCACATGGGTAAAAAGCCTGAAGGGACTTCTCCAACTCGGACATTGAGGATAACTTTGCGATTCCCCATGGGAGACGAGATTAATGGAAATGGGAACGACTCCGACTGACGCAACAGTCGGGGACGCCCAAGAACAGACTTCCGGGATTCACCTTGCACGTGATCAAAGGGTCGAATCACGACTACTTCACGAGACGTAGATCTCAGACGATCTCAGACGAGACGTAGACTTCAGATCGACGAGACTGACCACGTAACGAGAGGGGTGAGACGAGTGGAGCCCGGAAAGACGGACAGAGGCTGGCAGGGAGTGAGAGGAGACGGATGTGCCCGGGGAGATGTCCGGGTCGTCGGGGTCAGAGATGGGTGAAAGAGACTGAAAGGGAGTATGAGGAGACGGACGAGTGTGCAAGTAGATTCTGATAGTGTAGTGTTAACAGACGGACGAGCGGAGGTTTCGCTTCCAATTGGTTTTTCGGGATCAATGACCCACAAAACAGGGATTCTGGCTACACCACGTGTTAGAGGATTTTTTCCTCTTAATTTAGCAACTGGTTTTATGCAATTTTTTGCCACCAGAGCCCGGCATTGAATTTCTTTCCGCCGAAAATCCGCCGTTTTTTCGCGCTGCATTCCATAACTTTCTCTCTAGTACGTATATTACTTCGTATATACGTATGTATACGAGAAAGTAAAAATTTTAAACGAAATTAAAAATTGCCTATATTTTACTCAAAATTACGCGAAAATACTCAAATTTTCGAAATTTTGTGGATGACCTTATTTCAAAATCTATCTTTAACGAACAGATTTTGTTGAGGGAAAAAATCTCTATCTTTATATGTTTTAGTTGTAGGAAGACGTCGAAAAATTTTTAGTTTTTGAAATTTTCAAAACAGCCATGCCATTCATTTAGTTTTCAACGAACATGAGACCTACACCATTCTCATAAACGTCCTTTACACTATCCAACAACAAAATTTAATTAAAAACCAATATGCCATTTTTTAAATAATTTGGAAAAAGTCCCAGGGGCTTCATGTAAAGTACTCCCAAAATTAATATATTGGTATCAAATTCAAAGGGCCGCGGCATCAGGCAAATCGATTATGGATTATCAATTTTGAAGAATATCGGCTGAAGGATGTAGCCGCTAGCGTTGTTCACAGATGAGAAGACGGACAGAGACGTATTTCCGATAATCGACTTTTCGGTATCAAGTACCCCCAAAACATGGATTTTTGGCTACACCACGTGTTAGAGGTTTTTTTCTTCTGAATTTAAGAATTGGTTTTATACACTTTTTCTTTAGCAGGGCTCTATAATAACATTTTTTCTGCCGAAAATTCGCCTTTATACGGAGCAGAATTACACAACTTTCTCCCTACCGCGTTAGCGGTTGTGAGAAAGTAAAAATGTCTCTTCTTAGTTCCCAATACACGTATAAATTATTTTTAGTTTTAGTATTCCCAATAGTTGTCTATTGGTAACGAAATTCCATTTTCTTGCCACGTTTAATTAGTCATGTGGAAACGCATGATACATTCTGAATCTTAGGATCATAAGTCTTTCTTTTCTAGCACTTCTTCGCACAATTAAAATAACTAGTATATTCAACGGTGAGTCTCAGTAAGCTCTGGGCTCGGAAAACCTGACTTCCGTCTTTGATGTTCCACCGCACCAGATGTTCTTCCAGGAAGGTGAAGTTAGAAAGAATCAGTGAATTCAAAGAATTAAACGTTAGGCCACATTCATATCCGCTGTCACATGAAAAGATATGGAGCGAGCATCCGTGGTAGCAAGTCAGTGGTCGCGGTTTGGTGTTTCATTCCGGTAATCCATTCCGCCCCCGATTTTGAGAAGTGAAGCTCTGTCACAAGTTGTCCCACGAATGCCATTTACATCAATTTTTATTTTAACTAGTGAATATTCGGTGTAACGATTTTCCTGAAAGTGGTCTCTTTAAAGGGGTAAATTACGAAAATTGCTACTAAATCGGTCGTTGAAAGGGATGGTCGTTTAATAGAAGTGGTCATTAACAGGGGTTTGGTTGGAATTCAGATTATATATCGCATCTAGAAGTATTATATTAATGAAATGACGAAGTTGCCTTTTAGTTGAACAATTCCAGATGTGAACGAAATTTATTATTTACTACTCTTTTGCTAGTAGTGACGTAGAAATTTTGATTTTCCTGCCTTTTGAAATTACTGTGTTTTTTATTTTGAACATTCAAATTGTTAAAAGGTATGCTTCCACGAGCATTCCCCTAGAAACTCAGCACTGATTGTAAATATTCCGAAAATTGAATGTTCGGAACAACCAAAAGAACCTTTTAAAATTCGAATTGGAAAAAATTTACGAAGTGGGACGTCCCACTTCTACTGCATGGCCTAATCAAGCCACACACTTTGATGTTTCGAAATTTGAGACTGGTCCTTTAAAGCCTCAGTCACTTCGAGATGCAGGTCAAGCGTTCCATTTTATCTCACGTAGATCCCAAGAGTTAATCAAATACTTCATTGTCTTGATATCTAGAGTGGCCTGCGCCGAATGGCGTTAATCCACACTATTCTCAGAGAAAATTTAATGGAAGTGACAGCTACCTGCTGCCGGTGCGCAACTGTTGTTGTCACTGAGACATCCCAGCCGGTATGCAGCAAATAGTTTTTGTTCCATTCGCTTGAGATTTGTGAATGACTGGAGGCTGAGAAGTTCTTCACGATTCTCGAGCATGTACTACACGGTAAACGGCAGATGTATCACCCTTAATTAGTAAGTTAATTCGTCATTTGTGTACTGACTTGTCGTTCAAAAGGTTGCAAGTTTATTAGGCATCCAGAAAATCATTACAATATGTTCAACAATCCTTTACCATATTTTTGCTCCGAAGATATAGATAATAAGACCATTTTCTGCCATCGGATGATTAGCACAGACAATGAGAGCAGAGCAGGCATTGGATCCTATTCATTTACATATTTTACGAGTACTTTATTGAAGATTCCATACGTGTAAGTAAGGAGCTTGGGTCGGAATAACTAAATATATGTGCATTCGTTTTATGTAATGCCTGGCTTATATTTTAGAGCTTTTAGGTTTCTCTTTCTGAAAAAACAACTTTTAATTTATGTACTATTAATTTATGTAGAATTTATTACATATATTTGGGCAGTATTCAAAGAAGGGAACTCCTCTTAATGACAAACACATCTCAGCACGGATCTTTCTTAACGACTAACATTTTTGTTTATTTTCGCAAAGTGAATGTTTTTCGAGCCTGTTTAAAGCGTCATCGCTCACTCAGCGAACGAAGTAGATTTCAACCCTCGACGAAGCGGCGAAACGTCAGAAATTCGATAAGACAAGTTGGTAAAACACGATCAGTCGGGCCACAATATCTGCGAAGCCTCTCACAATCTTCGTCACAAGCTAACAATGGAACAATGCCATTTTCATTTCTCATGCAGCCTTTTTAGAAGGTTAGCTTCTTTTGGACACAGGAGAAGTTCTCCTGTGATTTTCCCTTGTCCTTTGAATACATCCCTCGAGAACAGTACATCGAGTCTTTAGTCTGCTTCTTTTACTGCATTAAAAAATTAACTAAACATATTCTCTTTCTATTCTACGACTTTCCATAACTGCTTGTTCCCACACCGCAAAGAGATGGGAGAGGTAGGCAACTTGCTATCACCACCAGTAACATTTACGAAGAGCGATTGATTAGTGTTTCCGGGCGCTTCAGCGGCTAAGGGCAGTCCCGTAAGTGTAGTTCGTGCATGTTTTCACCGTGGGAGGCAGTGGTGATCCTCCCCAGCTAGAGTGTGAGATCCGGCTCCGACTTACATGTTAGCTTGCGGGTTTTCCACAACTCGGTCTCCACAATCAGCGGGGCTCTGTCCAAAGCGGGACGAAGTCCAAGGTTCCACTGATCTCCCGACATGTGTGATAGTGTAATGCCTGTAAATGTGATGGGTGTAAGGGATGACGATTGGGCAAGGGAGAGGAAGGAATGATTGCGTGCGGTCCATGGCCTGTTTGTTTGGGTACTGCCCAGGCATTCGCCTGGTATTGATTGGAGAAACCAGGAAAACTACTGATCAGAGCAACTGGCCATTAGGATCCCCCCCCCCCAGAGAGCGGCTGAATTTGACCTAGCTATTTATTATCCTTGCACGTTTTCTTCAGCCCTCATTTCACAAGATGCGGGAGGGGTAGGGGGTTTGATTATTTGATCGACAGGACTACTATTTCAAATCTGAATCGCTTTTCACTGCAAAATATACGTATACGTTTCAATGCATAAATATACGTTCTGGATATCAGAATGTGTCAAAACTGCTCTTTGCTATAATTTATTCTGAATTCAACTAAGGTTAGTAAAGGAGTTGGGGTAGGTCTTCCAAGGTTCAAGAAAATGTGCGTGTGTAATAGATGGTCTGTAATTTAGGAAGAAAACACAATCTTACTGTATTTTACGGACTGAATATTATACATTAAAAAGAGAATTGTACTAAAAAAAGGTAAATTACACTGCAGAATTATTTTTTCACGAAGTTACATTAAAGAAATCCGCAAAAGTTCAAATGAATTCACTAGTAAGCGCCCCCCCCCCATGGGACACTCCCTTTCAGCAATCACATTTTGAATTTCCATGAAGTGGGGGTGCCACCTTGACGGAGGTCCGGTTTAACAGGTGCGTGAAGCTGGCATCCCCAGTTTCTCGAAAAATTAATGTCATACACCAAAGTTTTGCCCAAGTTTTCCCAACCTTTAAAAACTGTTGCCCAAGTTACACAATGCCGGAAATCGAAAATCAAATTTTGGACTTTAAAGTGACTAGCACCCCCACTTGCGAATTTCGAAATTCTGAACACCCCATCGTTTAGCAGAGTTTTGAACATTTTTGTCCTATTTGTAAAGTTTTGCCCAAGTCACACAACGCCGGAAATCGCAAATCAAACTTTTGTACTTGAACTTGCTGTAGCTCTCTCACAAGGCAATTTCGAAATTCAGAACACACCACCGTTTTGCCCATGACGAGCCCAAGTTCATAGAGCCATTGAACAGTTTTGACCAAGTCACACAACGCCGGAAATCGCAATTTTTTTTCTTTAAAGTCATTAGGCCCCCAAGTGTATTAATGCATGTTACATCCCGGGAGAAGGCTGTGTTCTCCTTTGCCGAGGTTCGTTACTGACCTACCTCTGCTTGCGGGAGATTCATCTTCAGGTATCTCCCCGGCAGGGTCAGGCAGTAAGCTCCCGACATGTGTGTTTTGTGTGTAATGTCAGAAAGAGAGGGAGAGAGAGCGAGAGAAAAAGAGAGCGAGAGAAAGTGAAAGAGAGAACGAGAGAGAAAGAGCGAGAGAAAGAGAGAGAGAAAGAGGGTGAAAGAGAGAGAGAAAGAGGGTGAAAGAGAGAGAGAAAGAGGGTGAAAGAGAGAGAGAGAAAGAGGGTGAAAGAGAGAAAGAAAGAGGGTGAAAGAGAGAGAGAAAGAGTGTGAGAGAGTGAGAGTGAGAGAGTGAGAGTGAGTGAGAGTGAGAGTGAGTGAGTGAGAGTGAATGAGAGTGAGAGCCAGTGAGTGAGAGTGAGAGAGAGTGAGAGAGAGATCGCACGCGGTTCATTGCCCGTTTCTTATGGTAATGCTCGAGCATTCAGCTGGTAGTTAAGGAGAACTACCGATCAGGGCAGTCGGCCGCTAGATTTCTCTCGCAGCAAGTGACTGTATTCGATCCAGCTAGTAGCTTGTGTGGAAACTCGAACTCTAGGACCTCTGGGGCACAGTCTCTGCATTGGCTACAAGTGTTGCTCTAAGCTTGCTCAACAGGTGTGTATCAGCGACCTTTAGATATATCAATAGGAAACGGATATTTTCCATGGTGGATTTTTGTGTTTATATTCACTCTTCACAATTTTTACTCCTCTGAGTTATACTTTGTTCAATTTGAATTACAGAATGGGACGACGTCAAGGGCGGCCGGCCGTTGCTGGAGCCGCGACCGTGGTGCGGCTGACCACCGCGGTGCGGCGCCACGGGCGCGCGGGCGCAGCTGTCACGTGACGCGGCGATGGCGGGGGCGGCGGAAGGTAGAGTGGCGGGACGACCGCGTCAGTCGCTCGCGCGCAGCCCGGCAGTGTAGCTTGTTCCTGCCCGCCACGCCGCAGCCATGGCCCCCTCCGCCGACCAGCAGACCATGGGCTTCATGCCGTACGAGCGTCCGCCGGAGCTCAGCCGCTGCGAGGCCTTCCGCCTGCTGCTGTGGAACCCCGAGAAGAAGGCGGTGCTCGGTCGCACATGGCAGTCCTGGGGTGAGTTTTAAGATTGGCCGAAAACTTCATTCGTGAAACTATATGGCAGAAGAGAATGGTACCATTTTCTAAATAGACCCCTTGAATAAAAAACAACCGATTTTAATTATTTTTTTTATTCATTTATTTCAAAACATCCAACGTTGTTTCAGTACTAGCCACTTCAGAATTACGAAATCTTGGTGGTAGTCAATATTCGACTTGGTTATAACTATTCGTTACTCCTGAAAGCGATAGACAAAAACATACTAGTTCGTATTGCATTATTGCCAAGCGAATATTATAAAGATGTTCTCAACGTATTCTTTAACTGCAAAATAAGGGGAAATTAATTATCTTTGTTCTAACCCTCACCACTAAGCTTTACGATCTGCGAGTTTGAAGCAAGTGGGAATACTGAAATTCGTATTTTTCTCATTTTGTGCTCGAAGTAGCCAGTGCGTCATAGACATGCAATCTGAAAATGTCAAAATGTCGCGTTTGGGTTTCGCAAACTGGAAGGCGAAAATATAAGTACATTCCTGTTTCGTATGTGAGGTCTTTCTCGTCGTTAAAGTTCTCTGGAAAGAAACCTGGCTCCGAGCTCCAAGCGGCGACTCGCGACGTGACACGCGGTTTGCGCCTTCTGCTCTGGAACTTAAAGCAGATCTTTTTGCTCGATGGAATCGCGCCGTGTTGCTTCATAAGGCGCCTTCGCAAACTTGGTATCGGCTTTCACACTAAACGGCGGTGTCCATTTCCAAGGCCTGAAGCGGAAATACGCGGATAGACATCGCAATGTTCTCGGTGTGTGAAAAGGCTGTTCATTACAGTAGCTTTTCCGTGGGCGAGTTGGGGGGTTGACCACTGGTTCATTGACCCTGTACGTTGGACCACTGTCGGAAGCAAAAGGGGGCGGATCTAGAAAGTATTTTCTATGTATGTTTGTAGTTCCAGTTCGTACCTCCACCCAAAAATACTTTTTTAAACATTTCGTAATTTGTTAGCTCGAAGTAAAAAAAAAAGTATAGTATGAATATTTCATTGGTTGTTATACGACCAATGTGTGGTAAATGTTTTGAATAGAACTAATTAAATTACATAACAATGTTTGCGGCGAGGTTTGTGTGTGCATGCAGCATCCTCAACCAGAAATGGAGAAGTCTATAACTAAAGCAACTTTCTCAGGGGATTCGCAGAAGCAAAAGGGGAAATGGGATGGAAATTATTAGACTGAACCAAGACAACAAACGATTAAAAACAAGATCAGTGATTGTTTAAAATCCACTCTCACCATATTTGGCACTCGCAGTCTGAATTTCTGTATTCTGTCGCCACTGTATTTCTTTTGGTGACCTTGCCATGGAATACGTAATAATGTTCCTTTTTTCTTTTCCATTTGCTGATTTCTAAACTGGCATTTCTTATCCGTAGCAAGTTTTTACGCACGACCTCGAGAATTTCTCCATGCTATTGTATTCAGCGTTGAGACAAGGAATGAACACCCTCTCGAGATCAAATGAGGCAAGGATTGTACCTTGTTCTCCGCGTGACGATTTCTGCGTTGTGTTTTGTGTTGGGTGTACGTATTTTTAATAGACTTGATAGGCGTGCGTTCTCCCGTGCCGTGAATCCGTTTTTGTTCTCTTTAATGTAAATCCTCCCAAACCGGATTTCGTATCTCTGAAAGTAGTCCCATGGATAACGATGCAATGGACCTTATCTATTGTCTTTTTTGTATGTCTCAATCCAGCTAGTGTAAGTCACAATGTTGCGCACTACATGGGGGTGAGAGCGAGCCAATTGATGAAAATCAATTTATTTTCAGTATCCTTACGTGGTGCTGCATAAGCACTGTTCCACCATTTTGGCAACAATTGTTTATGGCTAACCTGTCATTTTAATTGTTAGCCGACAATGTGAGTGTCATTCACTTTCGTTCATCACTAGGGGACGAATTTTAATGAAATGTCATATTTTTTCTTTTCGCTTTAGAAAAATGCCGTTTATTATAGAAATGCATGTAATGTTATGACAAAAACAAATGACCCATTTTTATACGTTGTTTTGCATTTTCCGTAATACCCTTCGTCATTTTTTACCTTTTCCCGTAATTTTTAATGCATTTTTCGCTGATTTCATCGATTGTAATGTCTTTTTAATGATACTTGCTTCAAATAATATTTACGAGACGGAAGACATGTTCTCTATAGAATTCCTGAGTACGTACACCTGGTAGCCAATTAAATTTCTTCGCTTAGAAGTTGTAATGTCAGCCAAAGTGAATATGTAATCTAAGGTTCCTGTGACGCCTGTCATCGTCATTGGCGGCTCAGCCGGTTTCGGAATAACTAAATACAAACGTTTCCTGGTAAAGACCAGACCGAACTAAAAGTGTGAAAGTTGAGTTCACTTGAATGAATAGAAACTGCCTCAGTTACATCCGAAACGTATCGAATAGCTTAAGTTGTTCATCTGAATTGGTTTTGATCACTTTTTTACGTCATATGCTTTGCTTTTAGAACATTTTTATTTATCATTTTTGACGATATTTTGAGACATAAACATCCGCCCCCTAATCATCACCCTTCATGCTGTTTATATCGTAAATGGTGTTCTGTCACTTACCTGCTTTGATATATTAATGTTTAAATAATTAAACGGTACATTTATTAAATTTAAATAATGTAGTCAGTGACACCAAAAGTTATAACAAATATTATTACAAAAAAATGTTTTCGGTTTCTTTCTGAGCGTAGCTCCCTGGAAATGCGATTGCGCCGGGGTGTTGAATCAAACTTTAAAACATATTTTTTAAATACCGATTTCTCGGAATGTTTGAGATATTTATCAGAATACGTATTTGTTCGCATAAGATGATTTATGAATGTGCGATTGAAGTTCGTGAAAACAGGAATGTTAAAGAAGGAAGCTGTTCGATGGCATGATCGAGTTTGACCTCGACTGCACTTCTTGAGTTTCTCATAAACCGGACTGACAAGTTGAATGACAATTGAATGCAGCGCTCCTGATATCGTCTGTTGTGCGTTCACCTCGTGGTTTCCCCACTGCGACATAAACCTGATCTGATGCAGCTGCCTCTCCGTTGTCGAGTAGAAATGTCTTCGTTGACATCACTCAGAGCTTGCGTAATGCAAGAACGTTATAGAAATCCATCTGCATATAAAACTGAATGCCAGGAAAATGAGCTCTCTCCTTTACTTGGAAGGCGTTACCATTTGCGACACAGCAGCGCCGAGAGAGCATTTAGAAGAACAAACACGTTCTATTCGTTCGTACAGTTCTAATTGTTGAACTATTGATGCACGCCCAGATACTCGTTCCTTATCCAAATTAACATTTGTATGCTCATAAACGGAAGTAGTCTTCATTTTTACTTATTGTGATTTATAAGGTTGGGACGCCTAGTTATCCCCATCGACGAAAGGAAAGGAAAGGAAATGAAATGAAATATTTCCCTTTTGTTACAGTATATGGTATGTTTGTTTGACGAGCCTTTTTCACAAAATTTGAAACGTCTCTTTAATATCACATATTTTCTAGGTCTTTTCAATTCTTTATGTACTCAGGCAATTAAAGGTTCCTGGTGTAACCTGAGTGACAATGTCTTCACGAAGAAAATTCTTCCTTCTGCTACGTTTCATTGCTATAAGTCAGATTACATAGTTATAAAAATCTGTTTTCCTAACAGTTATTACCAATAGTAAATTTGAGTTGCTATCTTCATTAATTCATTCGTTATTTGCAGTGACAATACTTTGCAATTAGGATCCTTTAATCATTGTGTTCAGTTGTGGAGGAAATGCTTAAAATCAAATACAAGCCAGGAACGCTGAAAGATTTTGAGAAGTGAGTCGATATTTAAAGATGTTTATGATTATATCTGATTCAATAAAAGCTTTTACATCCTGTTAGAGGTATTAGGTCCAATTAGTTCGTAGTTTTAACGTATATTTTCGATTGTACGACATGCAAAAACGCATGTTTCTGAAGATACGTTAATTCCTATTGACGATAATGTTTACATGCTACGACAGTGGATTCCCCGTCTTGTAAAAATTTTGTATTGATGGTAATAGTTGCGGTTAATTTTTAAGTGAATGGAATGTAAATGGAAGATATCGTGTGCCAGAGAGCATGCATGGGTCTGCGGTTTCCGATGCGCGCCGCTCGCGTGTTTTTCGTGGGAAGCGGAAATTCTCGGCGGCTGCGCTTGTTTACAAACAAGCTGCTGCTGCTACCGCCCGGGCGGGCAGTGCACCGCCTCCCCACCCCACCCCTGCGGCGGCAGATTGACAACCAGGCCGACGAGCGGCACTTGACGGCACATGGGCCGCTAAAGGGACCGCCTCACCATTTACTTTCTGGATCAAGGGAAAAACGATCATTGCCCCAGAAGTTGCTTAAAAATAGCAGAAGTTACATTTTTCTGCTTTCATGTATGTTGATGTTTTTGTTTTATTATCTTTAAACTGTGCGAAGGATGGTTATATTTGTCCCCGTGGGCTGAGGGTTTTCTTCCCACTCCCCAAACTAGAATTTATCGATTTTTGTATTCGAGGATGCAACGATTTATCTTCAATGGGGAGGATTCGAAAAAGAAGAAAAAAAAACAACTTTAAATCTGTTACACAACCGACAATTAAGTTTGAACTCCTTCAGAAGTAGTCTATACTCATTTCAAATAAGATATTCATATTTACATATTTTATATTCAAATCATTTATATTCATAATTAGATCTACTTCAGTTGACATGTTTGTCATATCTTCCTGTAATTTATGTTGATATCACATTTCTTCATTAACGATCTAAATAGCATTTCTGAAGTAGTAATAAAATACCAGCCATTACAAATGGTTCACTGCAATAGGAACAAATCAGCTTTGTCAATACTTTCTCCTTTTTCTTCTCTTGTATCTTTTTAAACTTCCGGTGAATCCGCCCGGGCAGTGAAGGCAGAAAGCCAGCAAGGTACCTCCTGCCTTCAGTGTGTCTGGGCCCGAGTCTCTTTGTGGTCAGGGACGCCCAGTCACCACCTTTGGATGTATATTACGCCCACGTTTTTTTGAGCCCTGGATACCCCCACTCCTTTCCACACTCCACCTCCCAGTAATGTTTGCTCCCGTGTAATAGAAACTATTTTGCATCGAAAAACGAACTACACATTTGATATAAAATTTCTTTTGTGAAAATAACCAAACACCCCACTCCGCAACTAGCAAAGCGAGGACTCAAGAAAACGTGCGCGTTATTGTTCCTGACCCCCAAACGTTTAATTACCGCACTTCATGAAAGTTTAGTTCGCATCCCATCCAATGGGGTGAGGCCAGATAACAGAAAATGGATCTAAAACGTGCATGCAAGGTAGTGGTTAAAAACGTATGTAAATACAGTCGACTCCGGTTATAGTGAATTGCTGTAGTGAACCCCCGGTTATAGAGAACTTAAGTCACTGATCCCGTTTAATTTACATTACAGTTAAGCACACGAAGATTCGGTTATAGTGAAACTGAACCTCGGCTATAGTGAACGTAGGGAATACAACGCCCAGGAAATTAATTCCCTCTAATAAAAGAATATATTGCCTCCGTGCCACAAATTCAGACTCCAGGCAGCTTCGAAAAAACATCGTCTGCCAAATGTCATAATCAAAAAAGGCTGATGAAGAATCAGAAGATGTATTTTGCTGTATCTCTGTTAATAGAATTAATCACTGTTGACAAATTGTATTTAATTTTTATATCATCGGATATAGTGGACCTTTGATATAGTGAACCAAAACTGCCAGTCCCCTGAAGTTCACTATAACCGGAGTCGACTGTATAGTGGCACAGCCATAAATTCCAAGCACAGGACATCTCCAACGCAAATATAGAAGTTTTCTACCGCGGAAGTATCGCAACTGTGTTTCCCCTCGTGTGTCGCGAAGTGGCGCTTGCGGTCACGGGAGTTCTCACCGCTCGTGAATCATTTCATTAGGTAATACAGAAGCGGAAATGTGCACGGCTTGTTTTTCACACTGTTGACATCTTAACGCAATGATAAAGCGCGAAACGGCGAGTTAATGAGAATATATTAATGTAATAGCATTTGAGGTAGCTGTCTACCTCAAAATAATGAAAATCGTGAAATTTTATGTGATGAAATTCATCCAATATATTTTCATTGGATCGTATGCTCTGTTTCATTCTTTTAAATGCTTCAAACAGTTTCTTGTTACGTTTAATAGTTTTTGAATAAATATTTTTTTTCGAAGCGAGAGTCAACTGTAAAGCCCTTAGTGAGTGAACTGTAGATGCCTTTTCGCGAATTGGGAATTTTCAGCACATTCATATCCCCCCTGGTCGCGTTCCGGCACCGACCGATAATTCACCTGGTGTTTCCCCAACCAGGTATCTCCCTCCAGCGGGGCACCGTCCCTTCCCCAGTCGCCGCTGCCGCCGCCCACGTCAAGACTGCGCTGCCGCTCTTTACTTTCACTAGTCCTCGCGATAACGTTGTCTACTGTCTCTCAGAGCGTAGATGGCTCAGGACGTCAACTGATGTCACTGCAGTGCCTAAGGTGACAGGATTTTCCACACTAGCTACATAGGCCAAATACAGACGTTGCTGGAAGAGGATTCTAGTGAGCGACTGCTCTCATTTTTCTTAGTTTTCCGTGGTTTTTCTCAGTTTTCCGTGATCAACAACCAACGAATGCTGGAGCAGTACCCTAACTAAAGCGCCACGGACCGCCCGCGAGCTTTCCTTCCCCTTCCTTGTACCCTCCCCCTTTACCCACACTTACTTATATACTCTACATTACCACACGAGTCGGGAGCTGAGAACTTGTCCCGGCTAGGGCGGTGCCTCGCTGGGGGAGATACATTGTGGGGAAACTCCGCTAGTCGACATGTACATCGGTGCCGGATCTCGCCATCCAGATGGGGAACATCACCGCCACCTTCCTTGGAAAACACACGCATTACACTTACATGACTAATGACCTTAGCAGTTGATGCGCCCGGAATCGCAAACAAACTCAACCAGTGGGGCACCGCTCCAGACAGGAGAAGCTGGAAACTCCTAATGTGTGGTAGTGCAGTGCATGTGTGTAAGTTAGGGGTGAGGAAAGAACAAGGAAGAGGAAGGAAAGATTGCGTGGTCCGCGTTCGTGGCCCGTTAGTGTACTGCTCCGGCATTCACCCACCAATCACAGCAGCTTGCCGCTTGACTTCTCTAGACAGCGACTATGTAACTAGGTCGAGAATCCTGCCACCATCCGGACTGGAACACTAGGTCCTCTCCCGGACAGAGACACTGCAGCCACATCATTAATGCCCTGAGCCACCTAAGACAGTATAACTGGCCCTTGTGCCCCACCCTGCTCGCGCCCCGCGTCCTTCCTCCGTCTCCCATTGCCTCCTACCTGAGCTGGAGACGCGACATCGATTCCATGATTTTCTAGAAACGTCGATGTTTATGTTGAAACATGGAAGTTTTAAATATCGATATATTAACTATGTTTTTTAAACATCGGTATTGTGCTCTGTTTTTACGTTCCTGATGTTTTGTTTCTGAATGGAAAATTCCCATGATCACAATATTGTAAACCGGGAGAGATGGCGCAGGGCATTTAACTGATATAATTGCTGTGCCTCTAAATAAGAGGTCCTAGGTTCGAGTCACGACGGCGGCAGGATTTTCGACACTTGCTTTTCAGCTATGATTGCTCTGATCGGTAGTTTTCCGTGGTTTCTTCGGTCGACACCAGGCTAATGCCGGAGCAGTACCTTAACAAACGGGCCACGGACCGCACGCGATCTTTCCTACCTGTTGCTTGACCTATCCTGTCCCCTTGCACACACTTACACTAACATGCACTACTCTCCCACTCATTCCGGGAGACTGGTTGGGAGATTGGAGCTTGTCATCGCTGTGGTGGTTCCCCGCTGGTGGGAGATACTTTGTTGGGGAAACCCCGTTAGTCGACGGTAGGTCGCCGCCGGATCTCGCCACACAGCGGGGTGAAAGACCACCGCCACATCCCGATCAAAAAGAGTTCACTACACTTACGGGTCTAATGACCTCTGCAGTTGACGAGCCCGGCATCACTAACAATCAATCACAATACTGTAAAACTTAAAATTTGAAATAACTAATGGTTTTTAATATGTCTGCGCACGAATTTGTGTGTTTAGTCTGTCTAGTTTTGTTGCGTCAGAATTGTTCTAAACTGATCTTAACCATCTTGAAAAAAAATCGATGTTGAAAAAATAGATTGTTTTCAGACTTGGATGGTATTTTAATTTTCAACATGGATGTTCGGTAAGATCGATGTTTTGTGATCGATGTCGCTTCACTTAACTACTTTGCTGTCGTCCCCGCGTAATGCATCGTGTCTCTCTCGCAGGCTGCGACCATCTGTGAGAAACGCGACACCGCCTCCCCCCCCGCGCGCACCGCCAACGCGGACGACGCGACCGCCGCGACGGCCCAAGGCCTTCTGAGCTCAGCTCGGCCGCCGTCGATGCCGCTCTGCACAGTCCATGGTCTCTCCCAACTCCCCAAACATTCAGTGAAGAACTCTCATTCAGAGCGCTCGTGGAACAAGGGATCTACGTAACCGGAATAATTGTCAAGGAAAACTCAAATTAGAGATGTCGTCACCAATAAAGATTAGCCTAGGTATATTTTCGATAGTACAGAATTGAAGGATTGGACGCATTAATATGAGGAGATGTGGATTCAGTGAAAGTCTCCTTCCAAAACTCTCGAGGCCTAAATCGCAAATACATCTTGCCCACTTCTGCGTTTGGTATGGACTGTCTTTCTCGTGTACTGCTTTTGCTGTAGAAAGTATTGTAATGCTCTGGGAAAACTGCGATTTTTCGACAGAAAAACTGTTATTGGCGAGCCCTGGTCATGAAAAAGTGGATAAATTTCGTTCCTTTGTGTAGTAAATTACTTCCACAATCCACGTTTTGTAGGTTCTTGACACTGAAAAATCGATGTCGGCAAAACGTGTCTCCGACTGTGGTTAACGTTAGTGCTAGTGTCTAAACCGCTCAGACTAATTTCTCCAACTTTTGTATTCTTCGATCTATCTGAACGAACTGAGGCACCTACGAGTTTTAAACGAATATTTCACATGAAACATCGTTCTTTTTTTTTTTAAATATGACTTCCCTACATTTTGTTTAAACTTTGTCCTCGGATAACGTGAAGAACTTAAAAGAATGGTGCGGGTTTTTACTTACGTGCAAATCCCTGATTTTTTGAAAATTGCGAAAATTATAATTTTCTTCTACTATTCTTCTACCTTCTTCCTACTATTACCACCGAATGAATACAGAATTTCTTTGGGTAATGAAATGTATTCAGGTCTTCAAATAAGGCTGTGTACAATTTTTCGAAAATATAAGTAGTTTGCGTAATTTTGCCTGAAACTTAGGCAACTTTTAAAGAATGATTTTCGAAAAGACGGCTCCAATTTTTTTCTTTAAATGTTTTCCTGGTATTCAGGAAAGAAGGTAAAAGAAGCAGTGTTGCTTGCATTTTCGCTGAAGTCTAAATTTTCGAAAATTGCAAGAGTTCAAGTCTTCAAAATTCGAAATTGGAATTTTCCGCGCTCCAATTGCAATACGACAATAACAATACCGCCCCGCGACACGATAGCTTAAAATTCTGAGAATTCCTTCTTGTTGGACGGAGATGTTGATGGCTGTATGAATCGCAGTTTTAATTGTTGAATTTGTGTTAATATATTAATTTTTTCGTTTTCTCACCGAATGTTCTATGATTTGCAGTGAGGTTTGCACGTTATGTCTGTGTTCATATGGCAGAAATTGCAGTATTATAATGTTAGGTAACCCTTTCTACCTTCGAGAATGTACGTGCTATTGTTGCTCCACTAGTTTCCCTTGGGTCTGAACGCCTTGTGCGACATCTCACACCCCTAATGCACCCCTAATGCAAAAGGGTCACAACTCTAAAATCACTCTTTTCGCAGGAGAGCCTTCCAAACTTTTCTCGAGGGCATTTAAATTCAGTAAAATCTCAAACGGAATCGATCGGGACAAAACATTCCGAGGTTACGGAGGTTTCCGTTTGATGCAAAGTTGTCCATTTCATGACACTTGTTATATTGACGTTTCTGCCCTTACAGTAGTAAATTACATGACTTTATTACAATTATCAAAATACATTAACATGTAACGTACGGAAGAAATCACCATTAAATGAATATTATACACTCTTGATTGACAGCTTCTGAGTTGAAAAATACACACCTTACTGGCTGTATTCGGACTGCTTGCTGAGTTTCACCGCGCAATGTGTCACAACCCAGTACTATGACTTTAATACCCAGGCATGTTCTTGCGCAGTGCGTATCTGATCAAGGGGTTATGATTTTCAACGCGGGGCAGGGAGACGTGGGAATAGAAGCCATTCCCGAACACCTTCCCACGCTCAGAGTCCGGCGAGAAGGAATTATCCTACGGCCTACGCCTTGGGGGGCAAGCGACCCCAAGATCGAATTCTACGCTGACAGCTGAAGCCCCTCTCCTTCAATGTCCTGTTGCCACGACCAAATCGCGTGGCATAGGGATAGAGAATTCAAAACAAGCTAACAGAAGCATTCAATTCATTACGAACATCACGCGTCTCTCTGCCAATTGCATTAAATTTATAGGAATTCCGTTTTATAAAGAATGTTTCCCTGCATGACGTGAAAAACCGTTCCGTTTCCACATTGGAGAGGTTCCGTTTTGTGCTGTGTAAAATGCCATTTAACTTTACGGACCGGAGAAATTTTCCGGTTAAGGCAGGTTTCTGACTTGTACAGATTCCAGTTTAGACAGATTATGCTGTACATGAATTGAATATAAATTGAATTGCTATTACTTGACTTTTTATGAAACTAAAAAAAAGGCATTGTTGCCAATCATATAATGGAAAACCAGGAATCTAACAATGGGTATATGTCAGTTTTCAATTTTTCGGAGATGTGGCCCTCTTGCATTAGGGATGCGATCTGTCTTCCAACGATTCTTTGGGTCCGGAAGAGTTAAAATGGAGTATTACATTTTGAAATTGATTGATAATGGCCAGCGAGATACATCTGTGTTTAAAAGAAAAAGAGCGCAGATGAAGCGCATCAAGAGGTTCACTGGCATTGACACCGCCGCCGCGCGGTGACTCACCGCGCTGTATTTCGGGGCCGCGAGGGGCGACTGGAAAATCTGGAAGTGGACGACGCGATGTGCGGAGGAGTTTAGTGTCTACTGGAATTTCGGAAACGGAGGGAGATCAGCCAGTCCTAACTTCTGCCTTACTAAGTTTTAAAAAAGGGACGAGAATAGTAAAGTCTTATAATTTCGGAGGTAATAACAATAATCACAGAATAAAAATGTGAACTCTAGGATACGGTGCGATTTTCGGGGCATGGAGGTAAAGACCGCTAGTGGATATCTGAAAGTGATGACAAAATGAAGACCAAGGAGTCATACCAATCCAAACTTGACATTTCGAATATCATCCCCTTCGTCTGAAATTTTATTGGCTTTGTGCGAGAAGATTATTTCTTAAAAATAAACGAAACGGTATGCTAGCCTTTTCCGAGATTTTGGCTTTTAATTAATTTTTCTGATCGTAAATTGTATTGTATGTGTTACATTATTATTATTATTATTATTATTATTATTATTATTATTATTATTATTATTATTATTATTATTATTATTATTATTATTATTATATCCTATTTTCTGTACTTATACACTGATGCCAGAGTTCTCAAAATCACCCAAGGCAACAATGGTTTGCACGTAAAGTGGAACAAGAATATACTTGGTTTTTTATATTCGTCAAATCAGGCTCAAGAATTTACGGACTCTTTTTGCTGTATCCAATAATGCAGCTTTTTTAATGGCCCGCAAATGCTTTTCAGTCAATTTTAACTTCTTCGCGTTCTTTTGCCATTCCTTGGTGACCAATCCATTCGCTGACATTCACTGGAAGCACTTCCACTGCGCGCAATACATACATGTCCTTCAATTGAACAGCTAGAGGTTGGTATTTCCTCTTTTTCTCAGCAACGGTTGTTACAAGCCGGTCATCTGTAGAACCGCAACATCAATGATGCATGTTGTTTTAGATATTTTATCTAACAGGACAAGATCTGGTCTATTTGCTTCCACTGTTTGGTCAGTGAATATTACAATATCCCACAGAATTCGAGCTCGATCATTGCTGATTATTTGCTCAGGTTTGCACTTATAATACGGTTGTTCACTCTCTACGAGGTCATATCTCTTGGTAAGGGCTTTGTGAATTACTTTGGCATAAATGGTCATGAACTTGGTCATGAATGGAGAAAAGAAATGCTTCAGTTTCACCGAAGAGGCCCCTTCTATTATTATTATTATTATTATTATTATTATTATTATTATTATTATTAATCATTTATGATCAAATTCTATTTGAGAATCTGAATCTTTTACTGTTTGTGTAACCACCTCAGCAGCTAAAAACTCAGTGATGAATCCAATGATATAAATTAATTTTTATTGTTTTTGTTGGTGGTGGTAAAAAGCGACAAGCAGACACAATTAAGGTTTTTGAATAAGAAAAAGAATGTAGGCTTGTAATGTGAATCTTGCGCAGACGAGAAGTAACTGAAACGTATTGAAACTTACGCAGAAGAACATATTAACCGCTGGTTATATTGAGGGGGACTGCATGTGTCGTCTGCGTGATTTTTTTACAAGTGCCAAATAGTGCAAATGAAGACTGTTTGGTAGGGTGGAAGCGAGTGGCGGTGGGGTGGGGTGGGATGGGGGGCAAGAGCAAACGACGCGACGCGCTGGGGTGAGCGCGCTGTGACTACGCGCCCCGCCCCCCTGCCCTCCCGCTCGGATTGCGTCAGCAGCCACCTCCGCCAGCATCTTCTATTTCGGGGCGAATCACGGAAACGGGCGCGCAGCCGTTGCCCCCCCCCCCCCACTCCCCCCGGCACCGGGCCACGCGTGCCTCGCGTCGCGCGCTGCCCCGAGCGCAGGCGACAGCAGCACGCGCGACTCGCCCATCGCTCTGTTGAAGCGAATTCTTAAAACAAGTTTCTCTGTGAGCTTTAATTTATGTTTAACATTTTAATAAACCTTGATTTATTTAACGTGGCGCTACAAGGTCACGAGCTGGATGACGAGGAAGACACTGTCACCGAATCGTGAGCTTCGTTACACGATTTACATTTTTAGTATCGGAGCTACCGATTGAATGACAGTCCCCCGTCTCCTTCCAACTCGTGACCTTGAGGCGCCACGTTAAATAAATCGAAGTATAGGTCGAGGGAAAAGTAGTAGTAGTAGCAGCTTTCTTTTAAAATCGTCTCAGTTTCTATAGCTGTGTGACGAAGAAAAGCTCAAGCAGGAGGTGATAGCTAGTTACGGTGAAGGGAATGTTAGTTCGTCACATGTCTCTTACCACCAAGCGTGAGAATTTCCGACGTCCAGGTATGAGAGAGACCGTTAGCTGGCTGGGAAATTCGGACACTCGACCCAAAATAGTGTAAATACAAGATTTTAATTAATTTTCACCTTATTTTTCTTTAAGTTGTTAAAAACATTACTGCTTCTGTTGACATTTAACATAGGACATTTAACATAGGACATTTAACATAGGACATTTAACATAGGACATTTAACATAGGACATTTAACATAGGACATTTAACATAGGACATTTAACATAGGACATTTAACATAGGACATTTAACATAGGACACTTAACATAGGACATTTAACATAGGACATTTAACATAGGACATTTAACATAGGACATTTAACATAGGACATTTAACATAGGACATTTAACATAGGACATTTAACATAGGACATTTAACATAGGACATTTAACATAGGACATTTAACATAGGACATTTAACATAGGACATTTAACAACATAGGACATTTAACATGGTGGACATTTAACATAGGACATTTGGGATAGGACATTTAACATAGGACATTTAACATAGGACATTTAACATAGACATTTAAAATATAGGACATTTAATATAGGATTATTTAACATAGGACATTTAACATAGGACATTTAACATAGGACATTTAACATAGGACATTTAACATAGACATTTAATATAGGACATTTAACATAGGACATTTAACATAGGACACTTTAACATAGGACATTTAACATAGGACATTTTAACATAGGACATTTAACATAGGACATTTAACATAGGACATTTAACATAGGACATTTAACATAGGACATTTAACATAGGACATTTAACATAGGACATTTAACATAGGACACTTAACATAGGACATTTAACATAGGACATTTAACATAGGACATTTAACATAGGACATTTAACATAGGACATTTAACATAGGACATTTAACATAGGACATTTAACATAGGACATTTAACATAGGACATTTAACATAGGACATTTAACATAGGACATTTAACATAGGACATTTAACATAGGACATTTAACATAGGACATTTAACATAGGACACTTAACATAGGACATTTAACATAGGACATTTAACATAGGACATTTAACATAGGACATTTAACATAGGACATTTAACATAGGACATTTAACATAGGACATTTAACATAGGACATTTAACATAGGACATTTAACATAGGACATTTAACATAGGACATTTAACATAGGACATTTAATGCACTCCCAAATGCATGTATAATAGTACTGTTAAAGTGAATTTGTTTCCGGCTGTGAGGGAACGTAAGGCTTGCCTGTCTATCCGATGTCCGTGTTTGCGCTGCTCGGAATGCCAAAAGTGCGGCGTCTCGCGCGTGAGTGGTCGCCTCTATGCTCGCTGCTGGCAGGGGCCCATCCAGGCTTCCCCGCCCATTGGCTTCAGCGCACTCGGAGCACCTATACTTGGATTTTTCTATAGTAGCAGATTGCATTAGGTGATTGTTGCACCTCCTGCCTTGTAAAATGAATCTTTTTAATTAATTCGCGAGCGTCCTTCTCAACGGGACTCTTGACTCTAGAAATGTGCTTACCACTATTAAAAAGATTCATTTTATAAGGCAGGAGGTGTAACAATGACCTAATGTCAACGGCCACTAAAGAAAAATCGAAGTATAGTGTATTCTTTTCATCTCTGGCTACAGATTTTGTCTTCCTTTTTATCTAGAAGGTTACCTCGCGATTGCTGTGTTCTTTGATTTGTGTCCCTTCAAGGTCACAAGCTGAATAGAGAGGACGACGACAGTCATTTAATCGGAAGCTTCAATACCAAAAATGTAAGTCGTAACGAAGCTCGCGATTCGATGACAGTGTTCCCCCCTCTCCTGCCGGATCGTGACCTTGAAGAGATGTTTGATAGTAGTACAAATACGTGTTAGTTTTTTTTTTTAAGAGAACAGCTGCAATTCTTCCCAATCTCATGACCAGTTTTTATATACTATCTCCTGCGGTCAGGCAGGGTACGGTGGCGAAGACCCTCCTACACATTAGGTTATCACGATTTCGCCTCTGGGGTATAAAAGTCTGTATGTATGACTAGTGTGTGTGGGTGTATGTATGTCTGTGTGTGTGTGTGTGTTGGAAGATTAAAGATTTTTAGCAATTATTCTAAAACACGCTTCCTAGATTTTTGTCACTGTTTCTCGGTGATGTCTTCATTGCGAGACATATGAATAAATTAATCTTACATATGATAAAATAACTATTTTACAGACAATTTGAATATTTTATGACATAGTTCGGCATTAATTTTAGAGCGATTATAGGGTATCAAACCGCGTCTTATTTCTTGCGAAGCAGGTCGAATGCAATTAGGAAATTTTATGATTACCAGTTCCAAATTGCACTAGTGGTGCTAAGAACGGCAAAGAATTTCTCGAACTAGTTACATACGTATTCTCTTGACTCGGGGCCAGCTTTTCGGTTTTGCACTCCCATCGTCCCTGCTGCCGCCTACGGTATTCGCGTCTAAAAGACATTCCAAGGCCCTCCTAGAGAGAGCAGCTTGTGCCCTGCGATCTGCACCTTTAGAAATTTGACCGAGGTAACCCCCTAGCCCCTTCTCGGTGATAGTACCTTTTGTTTTGGGTCCGGGATCCTTAATTACATATATTGCACACTTGCGTTCCAGGGCGAGAAATTATGGAGGGATTAAAGTGTTCACAAATTTCTTTCTTTGTTCTTAGTAGCATTTCTGAAGACTCTGGAAAGGCTATTCGACGTCCCTTGTTTGTTGGTATTTTCCACCAATTTTGCTCCGGGCAGGTCGAGTATTTTATCAGAGTGGGGAAGAAGAGGAATGGCGGGTTCGCGCTGTCGGTGGTGGATGGGAATGTGAAATCGGAGGCGGGAACGTAGGAGGTGGAATGCGCAGCGCAGCGCCTAGGAGGCGCCCCAGCAGATAAGAGTCCTGCCGCTCTCAAGCTGGCATTCCACCGCCCCACCGCCCTCGACCTCGGACTCCCTCCGCGCTTCCGAACGCTTGCGTTTTGCGTCGTTCTGGCAGGGTTTCTTCGGTCCCGCGCCTTCTGGGTCCTTGGCATCCGCAGCGGCGAGACCCACAGACACAGGGAAATGTGGAAGGAAAAGGTGTGAAGTAGAATTATGACAGCTTTTCTACATTTTATTCTTAATAGTTTGCATTAACCAGTAATGTTTGCATGTTATCAGTAACTTTTCAAGGATCACAATTTCAAATTTGCGACGACTGAGAGACAAAATCCTTGTGAATTCTGAAAAGGATCTCTCAACATCTAATGATGTGACTAGTATATACAGTGTTTTAGATGTGTAACACTTGCAACACTGAAACCTTCTAGGAATTTACATTTATTTCCACTTAAAATTTCGGTGCCCTCTGTGTATTATCAATCGATCATTTTTTCAGAACATGGCTGGTATTTATAAAATAGGGAAATGGAGAAAAATCAGTTGGTCTACTTTTAGGAGTACTCTCGTAAATTCATGGTATTTTAAAACACCATGACGTGAATTCAAGATTTCGTAATGAAGAGTTCGCTAGAATAAAATAGGCATTTCCCTGAACACCCGATGTCTATTGATGACGCTCCGCTGATGAAAAGAACGCATCTGCCTTGAGCTCTGCTCCGCTCCGCGCCGCTTCTCGCTCAGCGGCGCAGCCGTGAGCCCCCGCGCCTGGTACCAAAATCAAGAATGCAGCGTTGCCTCTCGCAAAACACCAGGAGGGCTAGGGAGCATTAATTTCCGTTACATAACTCAAATGTTGGCTTACACATGAAAGGGAAGAATACTCCCCTTTTTTTCTTTTCTTCAATTAAACCATCGGACGTCGATGCACAAGAAAAGTGGCACATCTCAAAAAAAAATGTGTCTTTGACTTTAGCAATGTAACGTTTAGAAAAAAAGATTTTACTAGTAAATTTATAATAATTTTTCACAAGAAAATAAGGGGAGATTGTCTTCAGACCTCTGAAAGTGAGGTGCGACACGGTAAGATAAGTCCCGTGTGATTCTGTTGTTTCAAAACCATAAGCGTGTTTCGGCAAGCGGGGGACAACGACCCGCTCCCTAGCGACAGAACTTTTCGCTGTCCACAACCAGAGGCTTCTCGCAAGGGGCTGGTACTAAAGTAATGTTTCTGGGGAAAAGCAAGTGACATCATGTTGGTTTTATATTTGTATTCTTTGTCATCTTGATTTTACACAACCGCCAAATGATATTTGCAGACTCCGTCTATAAAAGATTATTTTGAAGTGAGATGCAAATTTATGTGGCCATCGCACAGATGCAGTGCGGTGCATTACTACATTGTCGTATAAATAGAAAGTGTAAAACCTGATAAGCGTCTAAGCAGAACAAAAGAAGTAAAAAAGATAAAAAAATAAGACCTCGGTGACATGGCAGCTTCGGTGTCAATTTAGCAAAAGTTCTTACATGCTACAAGCCTCTCCAGTTGCTCTAATCCAAACTGAGGCTCTGCGCGTCGTGTCGAAGTTCCTGCGACAGCCAATACTTGGGAGGGGGAGGGGGCAATGAGGAAAACTTGCAAGAGCTTCCGACCGAATTAGGAATTCGAATTCGGGGGACGAGGAAGTCTTCGGCCGCATCCTTGCGTCCGATTGGCTGGCGCTCAGCGGGCAGATTTCAAACCATTGGGTGCAACAACGGAATAATTCTTGAACGGGAAGTTATCTTCCTCGAGACAGAGAAATCTGAACGAGGAATAGGACATTGAAATCTTGGACTTGTGGAAGAGATCCGAAAACTTGAAGTATTCTCATAAGCAATTTGCTAATTTTGTTTTTTCCTAAACTTGTTTTCAAATCTTTCTCCACATTGGTTAAGAGTCAAATTTTGTTCCATTATATTCTTTTTCGTAATGAAGTACTCGGATCGAGGGGGAAGGGCATGTCCCCCCCCCCAAGGCCTAGAGTTTTCGTTTGTTACCTTCCTTTATTTGATAAAATTTATTTAAATATTTCTTTGTTAGAATTATGTAATTATTTAAAAAATAATATACAACATAAATAACAAGTGTTTATTATTTAACAGAAATCTATTATTGCCCCCTCCAAAATGATCGGCTGGATCCGCCCCTGACTAGTGCCTTCTAGATACTTATGTGGTAAAATAATGGGACACGAGTACGTTATTCCGTGACTGTCTTTATTCGATGGTTTACTTTTAATAACAATAATTGTTAAAAAATTATCAACATAACTTTATTTAAAATTACAAATTTTCTAATATAATACTAATAATAATAATAATAATAATAATAATAATAATAATAATAATAATAATAATAATAATAATAATAATAATAATAATAATAAAGGTATTTTTATTTATTGAAAACATTAATTACAAATTTGCGTTAATTTGAAACGGTAAATCTACATGTTGAAGCTATACAATTGACAATTGTATGTGCAATAACTGTATTCCACATTTATAGGAAATAATTCATCATTCCTCCTCCATATTTTCCTCATTCCAAGTGTTATCCCCCACAATTTACGTAGTTTTTATGCAGACATTTTCACTTATCCTTCTGCAATAGAATCCTGATTTCCATCCTCTGGGTCTCTTGAACGTTTTCACATCCGCGCCTGTTCCGCAAGAGAAGACGCAGACAATGGGCGAAAGCGATGTCCTGTGAAAGATTCGGGATTCTTCAAAGTTGGTTTCCAATTATCTGTGGTATCTTTCCATTTTTTTTATGCCAACTGGTTGCGAAGTACATTTTCGATTCTTGTAGAACATAAAGAAGCGATCGTCCTTGAGTTTACGGCTGAAGGCGAATATTTTCACGAAAAGTCTGCAGCTAAATTCTTTAACACTTCTTTCTGTAATAAATTTCCTCGTAATTAAACAAATTAGTAACGAATTCTGTCAGTATTATCTCAAGTTGAGTAGTAACTAATTCTTCCTTGGTGTTTGACGTATTATAATTATAATATGCGCATTTGTGACCTCTATTTCACTTATTTTTGAATTCTTTAGTCCATCTCTAGAACACACTGAAAAATTTAAATTATTAACGTCACCACCATTAAAGTCTAATGTGCACCCACTAAAAAGTTATGCATGTCTTCTTTAGAAAATATTCTAGGCTTTCTTGCATTGTAGCGGTCACTTTTTCTCTGGATAAAATCCAACCACAGCGTAAACTTACTTATATCAATATTGCCATTCCATGAAATTATACTCCTTACCATTTAATAATGTGTTTAAAGACCACTTATCCCCTTTATACTATGAAATATGTTGGGAAGATTGCTGCCTTACCCTTTATTCGCTGGAGAGATGGTTGGTTGTACTGTTTGTGACACCATTAACATATAACCTCGTAAATGTTCTGCTGAATATAGAATTACGAAGGGATGCATCAAGCATTTTTATGTCGAAACATTTGGTATTTTGCAAATTGATATAAGGAAGCAGCAGACGTTCATTCAGTTTGCAACATACGTTACTACGGATACAACTAGTGATTTTTTTATATTGTAACAATAAAATTTGAATATCTCAGTAATAATAATAATAATAATAATAATAATAATAATAATAATAATAATAATAATAAATGTAATATTTATTGAGTCACTCAATTTCAATTTTGAATGGCGAGTCAAATACGTATTCGGGGGGAGTGCAAGTGCGGACGTTCTGTATACCTACACTATTATGAACAAAGGTAGAAAGGAGCATTTGTTGCATGTATACTTCAATCATCAATATATTCGTGACATTTATTATATCAATAAAGGGAGAAATGAGTAGTTATTACCTGTCCAGTACCGGTACTGCAGTTTTTCGTTCTGTTCTGCACGAGTTGTTTCTTATTTCATGTCTCTCCAGAACGCAAGATTAAGTAATAAAAAAATCTATTCTCACGAATATAAGTGTACAGGAATACCAAAAAATAGGCATTTATCTTAAAATAAGCAAACATAAGCATTATAAAACCTGGTCATACGTCATTATTTGTCATGATTCGTGCACATATATTATCAGCCTTTAAATGAGTTCTCTAGAAAAAAATAGGCATTTCCCTAAACATCCGATGTCTACAGATCATATTCAAAAGAGAAGTATTTTCTCCCGTTCTCATTGCGAGCTAATGCAAAGCTTGCGATGAGACGCAAGCACCCGAATGCAATGCTGCGTGGCGACTCCAAAGGTTGCGCAAGGTTTTTGGTTAATAGAGCCTCCTGGCGGTGCTCGGCTGCGGAAGGACAGGTCGCCCTACTTCCTCGCTTTTCGCGACTCTGTCCACCGCAGCGGAAGTGATGTCACCTGTCGGCAGTGGCGCCCTCCGCGCTGGACCTGCGCTGGGCGAGCCCTTCCGGTACGCCTCGCCGCCGTCAATTGTCACCCCGCCGCTCGCTTCCGGCGCACGCCGGAAGGAGGCGCGGCGCGCCAGGGCCCACCCAGGGTCCCCCTTCATTCAGTAAACCCTCGTTAACGCTAACTCTCTAAACACGAATTTCGCCCGAACAAAATGTGGGCCCCGGCGAGGAAATGTAGTAGTACGGTCGTATATAATAATCGGATAAGGAGTTTTTGTAACAGTAATAAGGACTACTTCGGTACCTTGGAGTTCATGTTAACGGCTTACTGCATGCGATTCACGGAATATTGCAAGAATGGGGTAAAGGGCAATTGAAGCGACGTAGACGAGGGTCGAGTCCTTCAGGCGTATGCTGGAATAGTTCTATTAACAAAGCGTGGTTTCCTTCCCCCTCCATAGGGGGTGCGACTGATCCACCGTCCCAAAATGCTCATCTCCTGTTACAGAGAAAAGAGTACACTGGATGACTCATAAACCTAACAAGTGGAAATCCGTCAAAATTTGACTATATATATTCTTCGCTGATCTTTATAAAATACACATTCCTTGGACAATCAGTTATAAACTTGCAATGAAATTCGCACTTCAAAAAATCTGTTTTGTTTTGCTATAACTGTGTACTCACGGTCTTGCGCTAGACGACGAACACTGCTTTCGATTATTCGATGGAAGGTGGCACAAAGAAACAACTTAAATAACGACAAATAAGCGTTTATTCAATTAATTTTATTATATAAATGTAATTTAGTGTTCATTCTACGAAAGAGTTAAGAGAAAGAGTGGCGGTACATCTACCTTTCATTTAAAGAAAATATGAGGTCATTTGATCAAGTAATAAAACTCAGCCCTTTCTGTTTTCCGTATGATGCGCCTGACGTGGTGGGTGAGGCCCGCGTATAGAGAATAGCCCGACTGCATCCCGCAGTCATTTTCTCTCACCCCCGATTCCCAACTAATCCCCTTTCACTTTTTATTACCTGGGAAGGCATAGCCCGACTGTGTCTCGTTTCGTTCGCCAGATGTTTCGGAATGAGTAAACATTTTGGTTCAGTTTGCATTCATAAGTAGCGCATATATATGTCGCAAAATACCAGAGAAAACCTCGGAACACAGAGATCATGGAACGATCTTCGGAATTATGTTATGCCAGCGAAGCGAGAAGATGATGCTCGTGATTGGTGGTGTTTCAAGGTTAGTTTCCACAAACTTTTAAGCGGTGGTTTTCAGCGTTGGCAGTGCTCTAAAAGACATGCAAAAGTTTCTTGGAAAGAAAAAAGTTAATCAATAATTGAATTATAATTATTATAATCAATCAATATAATATTAAGCAAGACAATACTCGGCAAACGTAGAAATCAATCTTCGTACTAAGGGCAATGGAAGAGAACGAGATGCAGTTGAGCTACGCCTTTTTGCGGAGGTGGGTAAAGGGCTTAGGAACCGATGACCGCGGGATGCAGTCGATCTACACTCGAAGCAGCGGCTCATAGCCCGACTGCAGCCCCCGGCCATCCTTCAAAACAATTGCCATGCACAGATCGCATTGGAACCCGCCCAAACGAGGATTTTCGTTGTAATTATACCTTTTTTCAAATTTCACGTCGACACTTTTTATTTTTTCAATAAATATTTGGATGAGTGTATGAAGGGGAGGGAGATTCCCCTTCCTCGAAGTACTGAATGAATCGGCCCCAGCTCACGGGGCGTCGGTTCGAACCCAGTGAAAGTAGTTTCCAAAGCGTTTTTCAGAAGATCTATATTATTTTGCAAGAATAAATGCTCAGTATGCACATTAATGAGAACTGGTGGTTGCACGAGGAGTAATTCGTAAGGGCGCTGCACTTTTGTAAAATCTTCGACATTAGAAAGGTTATCTGCTTAAAAAATTGAAATTTTGCTGTTTCAGTAAAAAACAACTGCTAAAGCCTTTATTGCATTATCTCACAATGTAGTCCCCCCCTCTCTCTGTCTCTCTCTCTCTCTCGCCGTCAAACTGGGTGTTTTGCTTCGGCAAAGAGCTGTTGCGTCGACAGCAAAGTGTAATCAATGTTTTGTTCTTCACATCCTGCGCTTCTTTTGTTCCTCTTTGCAGTGATCAGATGTTCAGCGACGCGCGCACTGCGTGGGTTCATTTAGGGGCAGCCACCGCCACACTAGGTAGTTTGTGCACGCCATAGCGGACGACACTATCGATCTTCTGCGCATGCGCAGAGGCACAAAAATGATGCGAAACTTGAACTGCGCATGCGCAGAAGATCAATAGTGCTTTAACGTTCGAGGGTGCACAAACTAACACTACTAATTTGGCGTGCTGGGATGATATGCTTACCTCAAATATTTTATTGCTTTTTTAATTGGTATTCTTACTCAAATATAAATGTGCATTTTTGTCACCAATTTTTACATTCTGACGACTTCAGCCTGTGTCAAGTTAGACTCCGAATTGAAACCAGTTCCACGCAATTGTTATATTAAATTTGCAAGATATGTTTAAAGCTGAAGCGACGTTTCATATTCGGGGATAAATAATCATAACGTTTACACACATTACATATATGGGACGGCGTAGATTCTTCAGAGCTATAACTTTAAAAGCAAGAGGAAGTATTCAATAAACCACTAACAAATAGTTCGTGGGCTGAAATTGTGGCACAATTCAAATTAGGTGTTGAGATAAACGAGGTGGTAGTTTTCACCTTGTATTGAAATGCATCATTCTTGTATTCACACTTCTGCCATTTGTTGGTGAAATACTGTACTGTAAGATAGGCGCTGTTTCTACTGAAAATCTTTAATTCTGGAGTGTGTATAGAACACAACTCAAAATAATTCGTATTTTTTAGTTGTGCCACTATTACAGACCACGAGCGAAATGTTGACGTATAATGAACGTTGTTTTCTCTGTAAATTTATTGTATCTTATTTGTTCATGAAACGCGACCGTTAAATTGTTGCAGTCGTCCATGGAAAAGAACTTACGTTTCAATGCGCCATTCTAGCCTGGGGCAGAAGCCGAACCTGTCCCTGCGGACCAGACGTCAATTGGGGAACCCCGCGGTCTCCTTCCCGGCGCCCCCGGCACCGAATTGTTGGAGTAGGACGAAGAGAGAGGTGCAGATTGTGAGGAAATCTTCCCCAATATACCCAATTTTCCAAAAAATATTGGGGTGGGGGCATTCTCCCTGGTACTCCCGTTTCGGTGTCGCCAGGGTCTCCCTAGTAGAAAACGCTCGTGCCTCAGATGAATTAGAACCCGCCAGTCTTCGTATTTGGGGAGCGGCGTTAGCATCCGTGCTCATCGCGTAACATGAGATATCGCACTTACGTTATATTTTTGTTCACGACGGTGGAATCCCCCGTAGTGTGTGGCTCTCATAAGAATTCGCCCCGAGCGCTTGAATCGTGTGGGTTTGGCATTAGAATCCCCTGCTGTGCACCGCTTGCCGAGTCGGGGCGTGGGCCGCCGCGGGACGGGGGGGAAGTAGAGGTCGCTGTTGCAACGGCGACCTGCTTGCGGCTGTCGACGCCCCTTCGGAGAAATCTGGGCGCTCGCGGCGGGCCGGGCCAAGGCCTCTCCCCCCCCCCTTCGCTCCCCTCCACCGAAGGCCTTGGCGCCAGCGTTCAGCGGAAAGAACCTGCGCGCCCGATTTCCAGAAGCTCCCGGCCTTTCCCTGTCTACGCTCGCGAGTTCGCGCGAATCATAGTCGCTGTATATTCCGTCCAGCGGAAGGGCTTGTGGCGGTGCGCTGCAGTGCACAAGGCACGGCCGCCACGCCATCTACTATTTCCAGACTTTGACAAGAAGCATTTCCGCAGAATCGTTTATTATTTTTAGTAATGCTTTACTTTTCGTAATACGTAATACCTATATAATACGTATTATGTATTATACTTCGTAATACATTATACCTTTGTCGACTTAATGCAACAATACAGGAATGGAAAAAAAAGTATGCCGGTCGTTAAAGATTTAACAGTTCGGAGTCAGTAAAAAATGGCGCCTGGGGATGATTCGTACACAACGCCGCTCGATTTACAAGAATGGTGTGGTGCATTTTACTCGTCAGAGAATGAATGTACCTAGAGTTCACCAATTCCACGTTGAGGCGCGAAAGTGTTTCCTATTGCATGCTCCTCGTTCCCTCAGCAGCGGCGCGGCGGCTTCTCCTCCCCTCCCCCTCCCCCCCTGCTAGGGGAATACCCGCACGCGGCATTTCCTCGGCGCACTTTCCTGGACGCTGTCCGCGAAGTTTCTTCCCCGATCTCTCAGCAAAGGACGTTCATGACACAAAAGCGCGCGCAGAAAATGTGCAGCAGACAACGTCCAGAGACAGAGATTGCAGAAATAAAATGTCTTGTGGTCAAGGACTGGCTTTCAATGCAATTGCATATTTTCTCTCTGTAGGCAGAATTATGCTCATTTGGTATGTGCATAACATCTAATTCCAAAATATTCAAACATGATTTGATGATGCAAGTCTTGCACTTTTTGTCTGTTTCCATTATAAGCATCATTTTTATGGAAATGGCCCATTATTGTGCAGATTTTGCTTCAAAACGTTCATAGTTAATCTATTTACTATTTTAATTATTTTATTTTTATTGTGCGTGTCTCCATTTTCGTAGTTCATTATACCCAACATCAATTGCCTTTGTCTGAAGTATTCATAATATTTGAGAGGAAAACCACGACGAATACGCGCCTTCGAATCTATCTTGAAATCGGTAACACTCATGAACTGAAAATATTAACCACGTGAGAGATATCCCAAGAAAATTGCATTTGCGTAGTATTTGAGCAATCAAAATGTGTTGTGTAATTGTGTTGTATCAAATAATCAAATGTCATGTATTTAGCACTATCCATAACAGAAATTACAAGAAAAAATGTAGAGCAGTTTTCAGAAGATCTCGTTCGAGCATTTCTGAAAATGCGCAGTTTTGAGTTCATTTTCACAGAAAACTTTGTTTTTGCGAAATTTCATAAGAAATAATTTGAAGCACTTATACTCACAATTGCAGTAATGTAGGTATTAAAAAAACCGTCCGTAATATAAATATTAAAGATATGAGAGATATGTAAAAAAAAAAAAAAAAAAAAAAAAAAAAAATTGTCTAATTTTTGAAAAATCAAGAAAAAATAAATCACAAAGGCATTTGTCATGTTCATCGAACACTGAATAGCTAATTGTAGATGTAGAAGCAAAAGCCTTTCTTTCAATAAATGAAAAGTAGGTTTATTTTTTCCTAGGAAAAGTATGCAACTCTCACAACAAGTTAACGTTGCATTTGGTAAGTCAATAAGTTACGGTCGGTGGTTTTAAACTATCCCAACAGGTGAAACCTAAATCACTGCAGATCCATGGTCAACATATGACCAAGGTATTCCCTTACACAATAAGATAAAAATTTGTAATTTTTCAGTTTAAATTCATGAAATTGTACTTTCTCATTACCAGTACAATATCCGTTATTCAATTTACTATATTACAGTAAAAATAAAATTCATTAAACTTTTTTTTATATCCTTCCAGCAAATGTCACGCCTATCTTATTAAGCTATCAGCCCTCTTCACCTTTCTCACGTAAATAATAAATACAATCTTAAACAACCATTCTCGTAAAATTCAATGAATCACAAATGGAACGAATACCAGAATTAAAATAACTTTAAAAAACTGTAATTCCGCCGTTTCCAGGAAACCAAACTCAAAAGCAATCAAATTCGTTAACTAAAAATACTACAAATTCTTTGAAACAAATTGCTCAAATTGTATGCCAGTGGAGGATTTGCCATCCTCTTTAATCTAATTAACATTAAATTTCCAACTGCAAACACTAGTTAAACCATAATATTTTGACACAGTTCAAAATTAATGGTATTTTTTCTGTGTAATCACATCCAACACCTCGTCGATATCTTCGTCAATCTCTGTATTTGGATTCTAAGCCGCTTTGAGTTTTGCAAGTATTATTTTTCTTGTTTCTAAGAACAACTACGTTCAACACTAGTAATGGTACAGGCAATGTATTTCTAATTTTAATTTACAGATGGTACAGAGTGGCGCAGACTTTCTGACATTCATTTATTCTCTAATCTCTTTAGTCTTGTCTTGCTATTCGGGAATGCTCCATCCTCTTCCCTGCTGCGTCTTGTAGGCGCCTAAATAATAATTTTTCTCATTTTCTCTAATAATAAACGAAGTGAAACATGACTAAGAAAATTATAAGAGTCAAACGTGGTCCAATACGTAAATTTTTATTGAAAAATTGCAGCAGTTTTTAAGAAAACGACGTTTGAACGTTTCTAAAAATTTGCGATTTTTGAAAGTTGACTTATCGATTCTTTTTCTCAAACGATTACGTACTAACCACCTCATTAATGAGGAGAGTGAAGCAACGAAGAAAAAGGCCAAGAGACACCTTCTTTTTCTGTAATGGCGCCATCCAAACTGATACACACTTGTGTAGCACATTTTAAGATTCTGTACGATGTGTATTTTCCGACTATGAAGTAAAAGTGCTTAGAAGAGCTAAAACTACATCAGTCTATGTGATACACCCATGGAGAGTAATTCCCAGTGCAACAATTGCACATTTTGAGGTTTTGCTTCGATGACGTCTCATAAATGTTTGTTTTTTAAATAGTTTCTCCTGTTACTAATCACTTTCAACTATCGCATGTGGAAATACTACTGTTGACAATTAATAGTTTTATTTTTCCTTCATCATTAAGAGAGGGGAAAAAAACTATCGTTTTTTAATTTGATAGACCTTGTTTCTACTTTTCTTTTACTGATGTAGATTCGATAGTTGTCACTACGTGAAATGAAGGAAAAGAAAAACAACTATCCAAAGAGAAAAAGATGCATTTTCACATTTATCTATTCAACGTAGTAACGATCTGTCAGTGAAAATGTCCACGACTCCACTGAGAGTTGAAAAGGGCATGCCAATTCTCGTGGTGACTCCTAGAGACGAGAGTTCCTGTTTTATCAGTTTAAGCCTGGAGCTCGTAGGATTTGTGTTGTTTGCATTTCTGGTATGTGCATTAATGAGTTATCAGCGTGGAAGGATTGAAGAGTATTTCATGCTCGTTTGATGTTTAGCTGTGCAATCTTAGTTTTATTGCCCGTCTTAATTGTTATTTCGTAGTTGAATGTTAGATCTATTTATAAAAATTGCGTATGCTGGATCTTACTGCACGAATGAAGCATTAGAAATATATTCCCCTGTGCAATACGTGTTTGAAGACGAGAATGCTATTAAGCTTCGTGCACCTGGTTGCACTTTGAGCATTCCCTAATGAAGTATTGCCCCAACTGTTGATTGAAATATTCATGGTTGTGTTACATTGTGAAACTAGTTTTTTAAAAAAAGGTAATCAAAATATAATTTAAAGACAAGAGATGCTTACGAACATAGGACAAGGACTACTGGCACAAAGGTCTTAACCGTAGAAGAAAGTTGTTAGTCTCCCCTATGTCTTGTTTTTTTTCTTTTGTTGGACCATACACGCGTTGTTCCACTAAAATATCATTGGCGTCACCCACAGGCGACGGGAGAGAAGTTCTTGGAGCTTCATCCTCTCCCCCCTCCCAAGTCAATGAAACATATTCATAAATTTAATTGTCACAAAAGCGTCTATTAACATAAATCATTCAGTTACACCACTGAATACGTTATAAATAACTGTATATCAACGAACAAACATTCCTTCTCAATTCAGTATAGAAGGAAAAAATTCTGCCTAAGAAAACGTATTCTGTATAAGTCGGTTGGACACTATTCTTAGAGCTCCTCCATATAATAATCGTGCTTGCGCCACTGTAAATTTCAATTCCAGTACATTTCATTTTTCACAGTTTCCCAAAATTTTTCCTTCCCGGGTTAGAGGAGAGGAATGATAAACGACGCCGTTGGAGCAGCTGTTGCTGTTGTTCGTGGCGAGTGTGTGTGATGGTCGTTCCCCTGGGAGGGGCGCGCGGGCGGGCCGTGTCGTCGCGGCGACAGGTGGGGGGGGGGAGCGCCTTGACCTGCGCACGCACACGCGCGCGCCACGCGGCCTCATGTGGGGGGGGGGAGGAGGAGGAGGGGGCAGCGCGTTCGCCGTCCAAGGTGAAGCAGTGGAGCGTCCTGGGCATCACGGAGCGCCGGCGTGGGAGGGGCGGGGCGAGGGTACCTGTTTATTTCCACATTCGGAGCAACAACGTGATCCCCACTCCCCGACCCGTTGTCATCGGACGTGACAGGTGACAGTCCTTCCCTCATCCTTTCTGACCCTCTCCTCTCGAAGGGCCTAACAGGAGGGCTTCAACGAAAGGAGAAATGCTCGTAAAAACATTAAACTTAGCGGTTTCAAATATAAAATATCTTAAAAATTGGCACATTTCTAGGTACCTAATGAATTCGGTTACAGAGCAAATGAAGGCCTATTAATAATGAGCCGGCCTTGTTGACCCTTGTGATACGTATTACATTTCGTGGTCCGTTGTGCCTCAGTTCATCCCAGGCCCCGGGGCCGCATAGTGGTCAAACACCTCAACTTTCCCTCTGGGAGCGGCGTCCAATGGCGGGCGACGATGCACAATTTGGGGTGGGCGAAGCGGGTTCTGGCCATAGTATTACAGGGCACCAAACCGTTCGTCTTTCATTTCCCCAAAAGGCTTAGTGAGGAGATTAATATAAAGAAGCTAGCTTTTCGCTTCACGTATGAATCAGGTTTTCTGAATTAAAGAACTAAACATTCAATTCGTCCAGAGTATTATTAATCAATTTTTTCTTAATATAGGACGATTAAAATAACTATTCAAAATTCAAAGATTACATCTTCATGCAATATTTGTTTTAATAATTTGACTTTTCGGGACTTTAGATTCGATTGTTCCCAGTACATAGATTTTTTAAATTAACAGTTTATTCACAAAGATTTTTTTCCGTTGTTAATAATAAAATACTTCGGGAGAATTCAGTGTAGAAACTTGGCTGCGTCAATTCAACATTCAACATTTTAATGTTCAGGGTGTTGTCAATAGCTAGCCAATTCCCGGCGACATAAACGTGTCCCTCACCTTTTGAATAAGAGGACGAGTTGTGAGACATCGCGTCAAAATCCTTAAATATTCCAAACTTGACATTCTCCGTCTTTACAACGAAATATAAATGGACTCGACCAATGGCGTTCGTGGGACTTCGTCCCCCTCCCAGAAGCGCGTTAAAAATACTTCACAATATGAGGATATGGCAGCGTGGAAGAAACGTGTAGTTATTCCCAAATAATTGCTTACTGGTAGCAAAACGCAAATACGATTGAAAGCACATTGAACATTTGCTCCGGAGAAATTTTTCTTCACGCCCTCCCTTTTTGTCCCTGCATTCTTCAAGTACATCCTGGGTATTACGTTGCATCAACCAAGAGCAAATATTCTCTACTAAATAAAAAGTCAGCGCGAACAACGTTTGAGCGGTTTTCGTGTTTGCAGCCCAGCGCTGACCCCCCCCCTCCGCCCCCCCCCCGTTTGGGTGCGGGGAAGACTTGTCCCGGGAAGAGCTTTTTAAGTGGCCGCGTCCCGAGTAGGTAGCGAAGGACTTTCTTGGCCGGTTGGGGTGGGGGTGGACAAGCCAACAGGGAAGTGGAGTCGGGAGTCTCCAGAGTTCGGTTAACACAATGGGTGGCTGGCGGCTAAACTGTAGGGCAGCGTTTTACGAACATTTTGGGGGATATTTCCATACTTTATATAGCATAATCTTATTTAATATTAATTATCTATTATTTAATCTTAATTATCTTATAAAAAGTGCCCTTTTTGTAATTTGTTTTTACTATTTTAAGGAGCTGTTGTTTAAAAACCAGTAATGAAAAGTTTTGCAGAATTTTTAATGTAATTTCTTTAACCATATTTCACAGAAATTAGAAATTTCTGATACTTTTTCAGGGTTCACCGTCTTTATTTTGCTTATGTAATGTATTTTTTGGTAAAACGCGGATAATCATTCAGCTCTTTATATTTTTCTTTCCGCTAATGTATAGTAGTGAAATTAAAGTATCAGCGAAGGTAAGACCGAAACTAAGTTTATGATATATTGATGAAATTTCTTGTAGTATTTACGCGAGAAGTAAAACTCTTTAAATTTGCTAGACATTAAATGATGGATATTTAACTCTGGGAGAGCAAAATAATAGTTACAATGTTAAGCGAACAAAACAATTTTTCTTACAAAAATTGTTTGGAGTCACTAATTTAAACAGACTTCATTCTTACTGCTTGCTACACTGAGTGACATGCATATTTGGATGTTAATTTTATTTCAAGCAAAGAAACGTTAATCGTGCCTCATCTGTGGGAGATCTTCGCTTTGCGGCGCAATGCGGTGTTGGCTAAGAGTATTACTTGCGTTAGGCTTCTTGGCTTATTGTCGTCACCGACGATGACGTTAGTTTGCTCTCAGATCAGAGGGACTGTTACCGCCCCGTCGCTAACTCTTCCGCGATTCCAAGGAGGCTGTTGTCAGCAAAACTTACTGCTTGGCAACAGCGATGCCAGAAGTGTATGCATCACCCCAAAGGATATTTTTGAAGAGAAAACTTTTAAAACGTGTTCAGTGTGAGAGATTGCTTCAGTGTTGAAACGCGAAAGGTGAAGTACGAAATTACATCGCATCTCTGTGGCGTACGAAGGAATTCTAGCAATTAAATTTTGTTCTAGCAATTATTGTTGAATATAAACACCTTAATGCCCTATTGATATTATTTTCATGCCGCTAATACTCTCCTCATTTTTGTGCCGAGCTGTTTGGAAGGTGATATCAAAAGGGGAATGAAGGTGAAAGTAATATCAAAGACGAATAATTTCGTCCATATACTGCACTTCGTAGCCTTAATGACATTCGTATTGAAGCACTTCCGAAATAAGATTGAAGTATTCGTCTCTTCAAGGAGTTATTTTTTAAATTCAAATGTGGGGTGTATTCCACATTATCAGCATTTGGAATGAAATATTTTGCACATTTTGATACTTTGTATTATCAGTGGATTGTCACAAATTGTTGAATACATTTTACTGTATTAAAATGAAAAATGGCACATTTGCGTTGCTTGTAAACGTGCCATGAAGAGACCACGTTTCTTGTTAAACCTTCACCGCCGTCCGTTCTCATTGAAGCACGATTTCATGAACTTCTGAAATGCATGATGGCAAAGCTGAATTGAAAAGTTCGACTGGAAGTTATAGTGCTGTTGCTGCTTCGGCTGACATTCATGTGGGATGTAATTTGACTAACAAATAAGTAGCGCTGCTTTTCTTCCGTATTGGGGCCTCTGATCAAGGAAGTGGTCATCTAGCTCTTTCCAAAATACTTGAAAAAGAAATAGTTGAAAAACTAAAACAATTTTCAGATATTTTAAACATGTGGTGTCAAGTTGCCCGGATAATAAATAAAAACTATTTTAAAAAGATGAAAAGTTAACTTGTAACAATGCATTGCATCAAGGTGGAGGTACTTCACTTGTTATTGCGTTTATTGCTTTAATCTCACAGTATATCGTATTAATATAAATATAACTTGAAGTCGCATTATTCCTTCATTTAGTTTTACTTGAAATTCGGGAGTGTCTTAATTCTCTTCAACTTCAAGGGAATCCTTTTTTGTATAATTAATATTTGCACTGGATAATCTAGTGATGAATATTTTGGAATGACCCTATTTACAAAATGGTTAGAATTTAGCAGTTTTAGGATAAAGCACGAAGGCTGCGATAGAGATGAGCCTGGAGCACATGGTATAGGATGCGTTTTGGAGAAATGCCAGGAGTATGTTCCTCGAATGGTTACGTCAATTCAGTGGGGAGGAGCTGCTTTACACGAATTGCAGGAAGTAGGTCCGTCGAGGACGGCACGGGATCGTGTGATGCGGCTTGGGAGAGTCATCGTAGAACGGCATGCAGTAGGGGATGAAGAAGAAAGCTTTGAACTGACTGGAATACAGAATTTTGAATGATTTCTCGGTGAATTAGTGTTCTGATTATAAGACATGTTAGGCGGTAGCGCCGCACATGAGATAAATGTAAACAAGGAGAGGAGGAGCGGGGCGGGGCGGGGAGGGGGGGCAGCCGGTTGTAAGGAAGCACGTGACACGCGCAACCTCACGCGGCGTGAGGCGCTCAAGGTCAGCGAGTGCCGCAGCCAAAGCCGCTCCCGCACCCTTCGGAGATCTTCCATCACTCCCACACACTGGCACCTCGCCCTCCAATGCCGGGAGAGGAGGCTCAGTGCATCGACTGATGTCACTGCAGTGCATCTGACCGGGAGGTCCTAGGTTCGAGCCCCGACGGTGGCAGGGTTTTCGACGCTAGCTTGTCAGCTAGGTCGAATGCAGTTGCTGTCTGGAGGAGAATTCTTAGCTGCCGCCTGTTCTGATCTGTAGTTTTCCGTGGTTTCTCCGCTCAACACCAGGCGAATCCCGGAGCAGTACCCTAACAAAGGGGGCCACGAACCGCGCGCGATCTTTCCTACCTGTTGCTTGACCTATCCGCTCCCCTTACCCACACCTACACTGACATGCACTACTCCACTGCTGGGAGACCGGTCTGGAGGCTTGTGCTTGTCCCGGCTGGAGCGGTGCTCCGTTGGTGGGAGGTACCTGGCGGAGGGAAACCCCGCGGTAGGGCGGCGCCGGATCAGGCCATCTAGCGGGGGAAGATCACACCACCTCCCGTGGAAGAAACATGCACTGCACTTACGGGACTAATGACCTTTGTCCTTGACACGCCCGGAATCACTAACAATCACAACCAACCATCCATCGAATGCGAAGCCCTTACAATGAACAATTAAAAGTTCCCTCCCTTGCGGGTTGATGTTAAAGTTTGTTTTCTTGGCTGCGATATTGCCAAGAGGGCGGAGGAAGTAGTCTCCTCGCGAGACCCGGAGGCCTCCGACTCGTAGCGCTGTTTTTGCGGGCAATTCGCGAACGGCGCCGGGCAATGCGGTGTTGCCACACCTCCCCCTCCCCCGCCGCCGCTGTCGCCCGCACCTGAGGCGGCTCGGGCAGAATGCAGATGGCGCGAGCGCCGATGGACAGTCGAAGCACGGCGCGCGCAAGAAGTTTGTGCCAAGGCCTCAACGGAATCTCATTATCGGATAGTCGCTATGGAAATTCGGTGTGAAAAGTATCGGATGGGACACACCAAATCTGACAGTAAAAAGAAACAGTGTGCCCTGAAGACCAACATCGCATTACTGGATCTTAAATACGAGAACGCCAACTTATTAACATAATAAACATATTCTGTATAATGAACTAAAATAATTTTAAAGAGAAGCCATAATTTTAAAGTTAACCTGGCTGTCTTTAACTCCGACGGCTGAGTAAGTTCGTCCGGGACCACTTAGGAAAAATAAATATTATGTTGTTTAGCGTAGTAAATGAAGATTTGTTTTATAGACGTTAAATCGCGTCTCGCAGTAGGTACAATACTCAAATTCCCTTGCCAGCGGTCGAGCTCACTGCCCCCACCCCACTTGCCAACTCTCTCCTTCCCTCTCCTCCCCTTCCCCTGCCTTCAGCAAGGGCCACCCGCAGAGGGGGAAGGGGTCCTGGCCACACGGGCCTCTGGGCCACTGACAGTTTTCTTTGTCAGTGTCCGATGTCTTTCTCATACATTGTATACACAAAATACAATGTGTTTTTTTGGTGAAATTTTGCCGATAATTTTTAAATTTCATTAATTTTTTTTGAAAAAGTTCCATATTTTTCCTCTCGTTTTCCCTCATTCTCTGGATAACTCAGATCGGCCACAGCCTCAGTTGATCCACGTTAAATTGGTTCCACTCTTCATATTTATACTAGAAATTTGAGACGTCCCAAAAATTAAAGTTCCTCAGAGCCTGAACTGTAAGAGAATGTCTGTCTGTTAAGACAGACTATTGTGTAAGGATCAGTGAAGTTTGGAATAGCTTTCATTAATTACAATGGAAACGCATTAATCCATTTAACAAGATGTAAAAAAAACACTTTTTATTTTATCGATTAAACTATTAAATATAGTAAAACACTTTGTAACACATAGGGGAAACAAACAATACACGGATATTTTTAAAGTAATGTTGAAGTAAAATAAACGTAACTTCACTACCTGTTCGCGCCCTCCAGAGTTCTGCGGGAAATAGTTATTTAAATTGTCCTTCTCCATGTTCCCAAGTTCATCCAGAGTTCTGTAGGAAATATAGCTATTGAAATTATCGTTATCCATGTTCCCAAGTCCGTTCCTTTACGATGGGCACATGAGGTATAATAGCCCTAATCTGTAGCTAATTTGCCTCTGCAAATAGTTTTTATTACTCTGGATATTTTTAAACCGGTGCACATTTTCATATTTAATTCTTAAGAAAAATGCTCATTGCCATCTGTATTCAGAGTTCAGCTTACATATAGGGGGTTAGGGTAGGGATCCCAAAATTTAAGAAAACGTGCACAGAATACCCTTCTCCCCATTGTACATCACACACATTGTTTAACTGTTTTTGACGTTCAATAAAAGTAAAGAGTAAAATTTCACAATATTCGAAATTTCGAAAAGACATTTAAGATTCTATTTTGAAATAGGAATTTTGAAAACGTCCGCGAAAAGAATGCGAGAATTGGAAATGAAGCGTTTATCCCGATTCGTAGACTCGGTTTTAATATGCTGATTGTCCACCAGCTCTTTGTTGTGTTCCACTCATTTTAGTTTCTGACCACTATGTGAGTAAATATATATATATATATATATATATATATATATATATATATATATATATATATATATAGAGAGAGAGAGAGAGAGAGAGAGAGAGAGTTGATAACTAAGGAGTATTAATGCACCATTCTGTTGATCTGCATGAAGGGGTAAATTTCTTTCTCGTAGTTTTCATCGAGTATTGAATGCCTCGGCTTTGAGGAGAGTGGGACTCTTACATACATGTGTACACCCTACCTACTAGATACTATTTTAGAAATTTTCTGTGTTGATGATAATTGTTTAAAGATTTTAAAAAGCTCCGAAACCTTTGACAGTTATATATAGTTTCTCGCATCGTCATTTCTGTAAACAATACTGGGTAGTATTGTTTGTTATGGTGGTGTTGCCTGCCGTTCGACAAGTATTACTATGTTTAATACGATTTACGCATGAATATATTCATAACGTTAATCTGTTAAACATATTTTCTGCAATTCGCACGGCAAAAGCGTAATGCCTAGTTCTAGGGAAAATTTTTTGTTATTGTCGCATTTGCGTATTGTAGAGAACTCGTGGTGCTAGAATAGAACATACTTTCTCTCAGAACATATTTCTAACGTTTGCAATTTTCGAAAATTTAGAGTTCAACGAAAATGAGACCTGCGCCTTCATTTCAGACGAGGAAGAAGAAATTGAAATAAATTTTGAGGAGTTAAGAGAACGTGCCCAGAATACACTTCCTCAAAGCACGTCACACACAATTTATAACTGTTTTTGACATTAAATATAGAAATAAATTAACTGCTTTTAGAGTAGTTTTTAAGAAAATGTTTATTGCATTAACTTGGAGCAGACATATCTCGTACTCACTTTTTCAAAACTACATGAAATTTTTTTAAAGATCTATTTTTAGAACAAATTTCAGTTATGATAAAAATATCTATCTTCAATATTGTACGTTTGCAATGTTACATTTTTGAAATTTTCCAAAAACAGGTTAATCGAAAAGGGGACCATCGCTAATTTATATACGGGATGGCACGATATATACGAGGAGAAAATTTAAAGAAAGAAATTGGAGCAGTTTTTAAGCAAATAATTGTTGAAAAATTGCCTTCATTTCACGCGAAAAGTATTTATATGTTCGAAAAATTGTACATGACGTTATTTCAAAAGATCTATTTTGAAGTACAGACTTCCTTCGGGAAAACTTAGTTGAATATTGTAGTTATAGAACGACACCGATAAAAATTTTATATAGGGATTTCTACGAAAAGGAGACTTGCCCCATTCTTTTAAAGTAGTTTATGCTGTCCGGAAACAGTTCAATAAATAAACTAGTGGTGCTACAGAATAGCACATACTTTCTCGTAGTAAAGTTTTCTAATTTTCTGCGGACTGGCTTTAAGGATTTGCCCCATCCACTTGGATGTGCATAACGGCGTGAGAGATATTTAAAAAAAAGTTATTTTTGAAAACAACAACAACAACAACAACAACAAAAGAATACACCAAAATGAACTTTACGTCATTTACACAGTGTCATGACCACTATCCACTTGAAAAGTTTGAAGAAAAATGTGGAGCCACTTTTGAAGAAAATGGCATTTGAGCGTTTTCAAAATTGCAAATATTGCATGCACTATTGTGCGAAAACAACTAAAATTTTCAAAAAATTCTACATGATCTTATTAAAAGAACTGATTAGGGGCCATCCATAAATTACGTGAGGTATTTTAGGGGGAAGAGGTCAAGCGAATCTCACCTAATCTTACGTGAGGAGAGGGGGAGGGTCTCGGCAAATATCAAGTTGTTTTTTTTCCGCTGAAAACAGCGCTTAAATGCGATAAAACTGAGACAATGTAAGTATAACACCTTTCTATTCTAAAATATGGCTAAATCTTGCACAATTTTTATCGCGGTTATTTGACTGCCACTAAAGTAGCATAGTATACTAAGAAAAAGAATCTAACAAAAATTACCGAACTTTTTATCATTAATGAGATCCATCTCATTACTTTATTTCTACAGAAATTTTAAAGAAAAATTATAGTTTTTTTAGAAGTGCAATAATATTTATTGTAATTCAGTCTATTTTCTACACACTAGTTATATCTAGTCTTGGATAAACATAATTAAACAAATTATATTTTTAAATAAAGCTCAATGCAATCAATCACAAATGAACGTATTTACATTAAAAATACGCAGTTTGAAAAATATCACGTGAGATTAGAAGGGGAAGGGGTCGAACCACATCTCACGGCATCTCACCAAGGGGGAGGGGGAGTCGAAAAATCGCCAAAATCGCCTCGCGTAATTTATGGGCCCCTTATGAGCAACAAATTTCATTTGAAGGAAAAATCTCCATCTTTAATTTTGTAGTTGCAGGAAGCCGCCAGGAATCATTCAAACTAACCTATGCTACCTTTACAAGTGTATTTTACTCTAATCGGTTTTAAGCCCCCCCCCCCCTCTCCCCCAACATAAATTCTGACTACACAACGCCATAGATGAGTTTTGATTTACTATCTATACTGTAAATTCTACAGGAACAAGATTTATCAACTTTTTTTGTTACCAAGACCTGTCGATAAGAGGTTTTCTGTCGAAAAATAGCAATTTTTCCCAGCTTAATTAGCATAAGCAGTACGCAAGAACCTGACTAGAGGTGCTACAGAATATCACAGACTTTCTTTTAGCAATTTTGTCTAATTTCCTTGGTGTGATTTGGCTTTAAGGTCTTGCTCCATTCTCTGGCCAGCTGCCATCTATCTTCGCCCAAGGAAAAGTTTTTGACATTTTCTCAATTTTTTGCTGTCCTAATGGTACAACCGAAATATTATTTCAAATATATTAAAGAAGAGCAATAGCTCATCCTAAATAGAAATTTTCGTTGAAAAATTTGAAGCCGTTTTTAAGAAAATGGCGATTAAGCATTACTGTAAATGCGAAATATGAAGCTTTTGTTCACAGGAATTTGTTAAGTTTTCGAAAAACTTTATTTGACGGCATTTGAAGCACTTCCACATACAAATGCAATAATGTGTACAAATCAATAGAAATGGGTATATTAACGGCGTGAGAGATATTTCAAAAATAAAAAAAAGTAATTTTTGAAGAAAAAAATCCATCCACTTTCTGTACAGAAAAATGATGAAGAAACGATGATAAATGACCGCGTAAAACTGGCTTAGGTTCTGATGTGTGGCTTTGCGTTGGCCGCCGCGCCCGGCGCAGCGGCTGAATCCGTGTCACGAACGCCGGGGACTCCCAAACTGGGGCGCGACGCGGCGCGAAGTTTTGCTTTCGATGGGCAGACGCAGTCTCCGTCTTCTTTAAAATGCACAATCCGATATTCTCAAATTTTATTTACTCTTTTCGACTTTCAGCAAATGCCTGGAAGTAAATACGAGAAGAAATTCTGCACACAGCGTACTTCTTCCCTAAGCATCGCATGCAGTTTTCACTGTTCTTTCACAAAATAAATCATTTCGAATCAAATTAATTAAGAAAAGTTCATGTTTCTTACCACATTCAAGTCATGTTTTTTTGTCGGTTTAATCTCTTTTGACTATATCAATTTGTTCTTTTCGATTCCTTGCAAACAAACCTCATATTAAACTAAACTCTTGAAAAATCATGATTAGATTTCGGAATTTTAGGCACAAAAAAGTGATGATTTGGGCACTTAAAATAGGTAGCAAAATTATGAAATTAGATACTATTAAGAATGATACATGACTTTTTAGGCACTTAAAATATGTTACAAAATGATTAAACGAGACATTTAACAAACATTAGACGGGATAAGTTACATTTCTGACATCTTGAATTTATCACAAAAGGATTAAATTAAGCACTTTCTATTATTTAGCAAAGTCAAGTATGTTTGCATTTATGAGAGTGACATACTAGCATATTATTTTATTCACTTTCATTACTTTTCATTTAATTTATTCTTTCACTATTTTCATTCTGAACATGCCAAAAATGCAGATGCACCGGGAATGGGTTCAGTTGCCTAAGTGCACGCTGATCGGAACGAGCGTGAAACATCCTCTTTATACTGACTTATGCTCCTTATGTTCGGGGTTTGGTAGGAGATTTCGTTTTCGATTAGGGAGTATACGCGTTTTGGGAAATTCGAGAAAGTATTTGCGTTTCAATATAACAAACTTTTAAAACAGAGTAACTATAATTCTTCAAAATTGCATGTTTTAGGCAGTTTTAGACAAATAGTAAAATAGGCATCAATAGCAAAAAATGTCATTTAAGGCACTATTAGTAGATCTACATTTTCATGAATCCGAAACATCTGTAATTATTTTCCACAATCTCCTAAAGGAACTATATAAGCCTACGACTGAACTATATAGGCATTTGTCCTAAAATCCGAGGTCTAGTCATGATGTCTTGGCGTGGATGTCGCAAGTTTGGAACTGCACATCCATGTTCCCATTTCCCTCGGGGCGTGAGGCTTGGGTGTCGGGGCTGGTGAACCTGCTCGACTGCTTTTATGGCTGCGTCTAGAGTGCAGTGGCCTTCATCCCGCCTTCTGCCTCGTTCCCCTAATGGCGCTGAACTACCATTCAGCAGGAGAATGAATTTCCAGAGACGCTTACTCAGAGTTTGACTAGCGACATCCCTTATAATTAGTGTCTTATTTTACGTGGCGACTCTCGGCTCATCAGGTCCCTTCTTCCCTCCGACCACGCAAATTTCGCTAGTGGAGAAAGAAGGTATTACTCTGGCCACGAAACAGGCGATCTGAATTTAGCTCAAATGCTTCTTACAGGCAATAAATCTACTACATGGGACATCCTGCTTTACTAGTCCTCCGAAGGAAGACGTACGAAGGATTTTTTCGCCTTTAAAAAATCCACAGCTTCGGTCGGATTTGAAACCGCAAACTTGGGTACAAAATTGGTTTAGTGGTGAGTTATAGTTGACATTTACATACTTGAAATGATTGAAGGCGTTGTCATTGTCAACAATACTATTTATTTCAATAATAGCAGCTTTCGATGGCTTAGCCATCATCAGTTTTCTGCTGTCTTGAAGTCTCAAAAACGACTGCGTAGTACAATGACATCGCCTTCAATCATTTCCGTTGGGAACAAAAGCCCGTGACGCCAACCTTATACCACCAAACCCACAAGGTTCGGCCCATGTAGACAGCGAACCTAGAGAGTTTGCTAAGCGCCACAATGAAAATTGTGTGGGTGTTAACCCAGGTCATGGGGAAGATGATGATAATTTACATTTCAAGGTAAGAGATTGGATGTTTCCAAGACTAAAAGCGAGAGTTGCTGAATAAGATAGTTAGGGCGAGTCTATGAATCCCGTCCTGGAAAGTCACTTATGTCGTTTGATGTACAATATTTTATTCACGACCTCTGTTTTGTGGCAATTTGTCAGTGAGATATACAAATTAAAAAGATGGTCACAAGATCATTTCTGCAACGTTATGCTTTTGTTTGTACTGATGGACGTGACGTAGGAAATTCAGAGAATGAAAAATACTGTCTAATTTGTTCTTTAGACTTTATTATTTAGACTTTAGACTTTCCATTTAAAATGTATTATTGCAGAATGTTTTGTATAGTGTAAAAAGAAATGTCATTATTTCTTAGAATCTAACAATATATCTATGTAATATTTCTTTTAAGCGTTTCTATGAAAGATTTTATTTGCCATTTTGTCATTTTTTGTTGATAAAAATGCAAAAAGTGGTTTACTTCTAATCATTTTCCACATTCGCCCAAAATAATAATATAAAATGAGTTATATTATGGAATGTTTATCATGAATCTGGCAAACAATGGCAGCAAAATAGCAAGTTTTTTGAAAACTGTAATCAAGTGCTAAGACGCTTAATGTTTTGCTTACAACGTCTCTTCTAATCGTCAAAAGCATTTCAAAATTTGACTATGCATTTTCTATTCTACATTATCTGTTCGTAAAGACACAAAAATCTGAGTGTCCGAGAATAAATGTTGCGCGTTAGATTCTGTTCTAAAAAGGAAAATTACAAAAAGCGGACGGTCGACTCGCCCGGCTTTCGAACCCAGACCCTCCTACCCCCCTTGGACCCTTTTCTCTGCTTTCGCTTTCGAGGCGTCGGCCCACGTGGCCGGTGCCGACTTTGCTATTTTCGCCGCGACATGAATCTACGAATTCTGTCCATGAACATAAAAAGGAAAACGTTTCTCAGATAGTGGCATTTCCCTGCGGAACCGAAATGAAACGATGGTGAATTGGAGATTCAGAGGGCCGAGGAAGCTGGCTGGGCCGTGTTGGAGGGTGGAGCCCTGGCCTTCTCTTCTCTGGGACTGCACCGAAACAAATGTCTCCGTTTCTTATCGACTTGTCTTGGTTAGAAAAGCAAGAGAGATCCAATACACAGCGAAGATGACAATGCCACTAATGTAGGCAGATGGAAATTAAAAGCAGATAGTTTTTCTCGTTCCCTCGACCGCTGGTGTGAGTAACCATGCTCTTGTGAAGACACTGGAGGTGGAGGTCAGCCCGAAAGCACGTGTCCTCGTGTCCTCGCCCGCGGAGGCCTCCAGGCCCGTCGCACCCGCGCACGCGCCGTCAACAGGCCATTATCACACGCGGGCGAATCGAGGAATCTGGCAACCCTGTCGTGTGTGCTCGCCACGCAAACGCTGTTGACCTCAGCTTATCGCCTCCGCCTCCACCGCCGCGGCCTCAGGCGCAGCCACGGGAGCTGTCGGAATTTGCTCTTCTTCCTCCTGCCACTGAAAACCACACGACCCGGATTCTAGCGAAGCTATGACGGCTACGGGACAAGTCAAAATCCTTGCCAGAACGTCTTTCTAATATTTTTATTATGAAACTTCAGCGGCAAATTTCGGACATCGATTCTCGAAAACTGAACGGAAAAAAGAAAAAGAAGAAGAAGAAGAAGAAGAAGAAGAAGAAGAAGAAAGAAAAGAAGGGGGAAAAAAAGATTGAAGACAACAAAACTGTTCAACGCGTCTCTTTTCTTCCTGTTTCGTTTTTTTTTTTTCGGTAAAAAGCTGTTCATTTTTCCTGTTGATATATCAGATTTCAGAAGTGTTATGTATCGCTTTATTGTACACAACTTTACCTCGCTTATTACTAATAAACAAGGAGGTTGTATTATTTCTAAGATTAATTAAACGGCAAACAAACTAATCCTGACACTCCTGATTCCTTTACAATTATGTCGTAGATTTCCGCCGCGTGATTCCAGTTAGATACGTTATTGATATCTGCTATTCAAATTTATTGTTAATATCATTACAATACATCGCATCACTGTTTTTTTTAATATGACAAATTCCAAGAACTTCCATAACGGTTTTGGTAGCATTAGGATAGAGACAATGTTTATAATTCGCCCCAACTATTTCCCCCTGCTATTTGTTGGGGCGCGGAGGTGGGATAGCAGCAGACCGCAGCAGAGCGCGCGGCGACGCGACGCGTCTTGTGTCGGCCGCGTCTTGTGTCGGCCGCGGCCGCCTCCGCGCATCCTGGAGCTCGCGACGCGACGCCACGCCGGAAGTCCTCGTCGCTTGCGGTTGGGGCTCCACCTGCACCGAGGCGCTGACCCGGACCTCCACTGCCCCCGTCGAGCGTCAACGCGCGCCGGACTTCCCGGCGAATGCCAAATTTATCATGTCGAGAAAATTGAGAAAAAGTGTCCCAGTTTTTCCGATTTCAAAATATTTTTAATATTAAGGCAGTTAATAAATGAGTATTTTTCCGGTAAATATGGAATAAGCGATGTGTCTGTTCTCATGGAAGAATATTCCACTGCGAAAGCGCATTTTAAATTTTGGCGTTTGGCGGGTTTCTGAAATAAACGATTCATTTGACGTAGTGTGCAGTCGGAGCTAAGGACGCCGCCGTGAGAATGGCGTATTCTGAATTTTCGTTTGAGAAAATGAAGTTTCAAACAATTTCATGCCTCTAACTTTTATGCGAATCGATATTATGAAATCAAGCCCCTATTATAAATATTAGATAAGGATTTGAATATCGAACGTTGTTACGTATTTTTGCAACTTAATAAAAACATTTGCTAAATTAATATTACAATTAGACGCCCTTATTATAGGGAGTCTAGTTGAACACGGAGATGGGGTTTTAACATAATCGCGATATAGCGTACGCCTTATATTATAAGTGGGATTTCTGAACATTTTTTGAAATAATACAATGAAAGTAAAATATTAGTTTCAGTGTTTTATAAAACATTAAGCCCACAAACTCCCTTAAATCTGTTTTCGACAAAGTAAGCCAATTTGTCACTCTCGATCTTGAAATGTTTATTGTAATCTTCAAGACTTTTTGTACTGAATTCGTTTTTTCCCTGTAAAATTCTCGTACACTGGAGATTAGGGCATGGGGTTTCAAAATATCGCTTACGTGATGTATTCTTTGGGTATTGGGGTTCTGTCCTGGGAATGACAAAGCAGCGAGGATTCCGCCTTTTTTTCCAAATGATTTTCTGTTGGATGATGCAGCCTATCTTTTAAATTTGATAAAAACTTCTAGGGATTTCTCTCAAGCCATAGTTGCCGTTCCGTTTATTTTAACTCCGGATTTTCTATATATTTAATCCCAACATTAAGTCCACTGTATGAACTGTACGAGACCAGAAAGAACTTTCTCTCGATGCAATTAGAACTTGCACAAAAGATCTCATTGCGAAGCATATCTTGGTAATTTCAAATCATATCTTGGTTTCCCTGTTTTTCTTCTCCGGAAATTACAAGAGTAAGGTTCCCCTGAGTATATCCGTTTTCACTTCATTCATTGAAAGTGAAATTTTCCTAACAATACTTATATCATTTAAACAGTCCCTTAATTCTGATTCCCTGGGGTTCGGTGGAATAGCGGTGAGCGTATCGGGCTGTTGCACCCAAGTTTGCGGGTTCAAAGTCGATCGAAGCTGTGGATTTTTAAGGGCGAAAAAATCCTTCGTACGCCTTCCTTCGGATGGGAAGTAAAGCTGGCGGTCCCATGTTAGTAGGTTTACTGCATGTAAAAGATCTTCAAGACTAAATGAAGTCTATGAGCTATATTCAAGTCCCCTGTTTCGTCGCCCGAGCGATACCATGTTTCTCCGGTACATAGTGAAAGAAGCGTAACGAAATTTGCGTGGTCAGACGGATGAGCAGGCCTGATGGCCTGAACCTCGCCACGTGAAATAAGGCACGAACTAATTCTAATCATGTTAAATGTAAAAAATTATTGGAAACACTCAAAAGCAAATACGTCAAAAGTAGCTCAACATAAAAAAACAAAGAAAGTTAACCTAACCGAGCCAACTGTGCACAATGCTCTCACGGCCTTATATTTCATAATCATTGTAAATTCAAATTCAAAGATGTCCATAGGTTTATAAAGAAATTCATGGCGAAACCACGAACATAATCTCCCTAAAAAGGACATACACAGATATACATGTTTTACACAGATTTCCTCAATTAATCACCCAACACATTTTACCCTTACGACAGCGCAGATCCACATTTCTATTGCTTAAAATTTCCTTTTTCGTCATTAGAGCCTGAACATGTTCCGTCGTGTAACAGCTTCTCATAACGCCAGTACGGTGCATTTGAAACCGTTTGGACTTAAATTTTATTAAATAATAACTAGTTTAGCGTGTCTCCGGCGGGTATTTTCATTAAACAATGCGTTTGTGCTTTGCAAGTTCGTTATAAAAATACTAAAATAACTTATGACTGACGTGGGCCCTCCTTTTTGAGGTTTACCTATTCATTTATTTCAGGTATTCTATACATAGTTAGATAAAGTGTAGATTAAAATACTTGTTTAACTTTTTTCTTGCGAAATTAGGATTAATTTGTGTAAATCTGATGAATCAGTCATATCCATTTCTGAAAATGCCAAAAGAGGGTATGGTAATCCGGTGTTTCGCCAATGAAATCGAAGGTGCATTGAAACCATTAAAAATATTTCAGAATATCCTAAAAGGAACCGGATTACGTCAATCGATTTGTCTTGTAGATAGGAATCGATTGAGCTATTGATGACCTCTGTAATTGCAGAAAATCACCCGAAATGCGTTTAAGTGCGTAAAAAATTCAATAAACACGTTTTTAATGAAATTTCATAAAATAATCTGGACGGATCTGTACAAATTGATCAGTATCCCACCAGGAGACCGAGACGGATCGAATGGTTAGTCTCATTTTTCTTAAGGAAACGGCTGGTCGGTGCATTCGGCATTCGCATTCGTGCATTTGACCCAGCCCTGAACCCTGGCGGAAGCAAAGAATAGTGTATTTATGTGAGGTGGCGAATAGTAGAATGAAGGTCCTTTAAAATGCTGTGTTAAATTATAAACACATTATGGTTCTTTGTAAACAGAAGATTGGAAATAATTCCCAATTCCGATGAGGCGGTAATGAAAAGGTGTTTAGTTTGCGTAATTCGCCTCTGAATTTATTGTATTGTCTGTATTCTTACTAAAATTTGAGTGGAATAGTCTAACGAGTAGCTATTAAAAATGTCTACCAATACTTTTAATATGAAAAGTTGCTAAATAATTTTTATCCTTACTACGTTCGTATTCTAATCCTAAGATCATTTTATCAGTTTGTGAAATTATCACAACCAGTCAGGTAAACTATTCCGGATTACTCTTAAAGATTAACATGTGCGAAGAAGGGCCGCACATCAATATGAAAACTTTTTTTAATATATTAATATAACGGCTCATGAATTATCGACCCCACTATTAATTCTAGTAATGGTTAATAGTTGACCTTTTCATGAAAACAATTTTTTTTCAATGAAATTAATAACAGCTATTAACTCTTCCCATAATTAATATAACTATAAACTAACTAACTAAAAAAAACTAATATAACTATCAATTTGATGTGTGAATGTAGGGCATCGTTAGTGCATGGGTTTCACTGCGTGCTTAAATGCCCAGAGAAGGGACAAATTTGGACAACTTGTCCCGACATTTTTTCATTTAAAATATATAAAAATGTATTTATTTGGAATTCAAACTAACCGCTAAATCATCGGAAGATTATTCCATCATCAACTCCTAAAGTAATGGTGTATGTGTATTTTATCAAAATTTATGAATTAAGTAAACCGTTTAAAATGTAATTCTAAACAATATGCTCTTTTTCATTGTTTTTTAAAGAAAAGAATACTTCACTATGGTTGTAGTGTGATGAACATTTAAAATACATGTGGGGGGGGGGGCGTTTGAAACGAAGGGTCATCGTGGATCTACTTCTCCAGACCTCTTCTTTTCTCTGGTCGCCCTTATGCGATAGAAACAGTCTCCTGAGTTTGAATTTTTTCACTACAAATTATTTATACAATGATATTCAAAGTAAGGTGATTTTTTTGAATAAGAAAGAAAAAAAATGCAGGAATAATTTTGATTTAAGTTTTCAATTAAAATTGTTTTCAGTTAGAAATGTGTAGTGTGAGCTGTAATAAGTGGGTGTCATTGCAAGACAAAATTGCACAAAAACTTAATTTTAATGTAAAAAAAAACTTTTTTTCGCTTGATGTTATTTCTGCTACTAATAATCACTGTTTGGCCTTTTTGCAGGAGGAATAGTCTTCTTCTACCTGTGCTTCTACGCTGGTCTGGCAGCCATGTTCGCCATTTGCATGCAGGGCCTGCGCTACACTTTAAATGACAATGTCCCAAGATGGCAACAGGCTGAAGGCCTCATCGGCAATAACCCAGGTATTTCATGCTCATTTCAAGCCTGAAGGCGAATTTTTGACTGGTTCTTAAACAGTTGCACACGAATAAAACGGCATCACTGTGAAATGAATTTGTCCGACAGGCATTTGGGGTGGAGTGCCTCAATGTGACTGTTCATATTGTGCAGAACGATGTTAGGATATTTTCCACGGGTGGTTTGCATTGTTCCGTTATCGTCACTAACAAGAGTATGCCAAGAATTGATAGAGATTATGTCGAAAAGCAGATGAGACACCATGCGTGTAAGCTGTCATCAACTGGAATCAAAAGGACGTGCCACAGACTCGGTAATTAAAAGAGCCGGCGATGGCATTTTGCTACTCGAGCCGTCTACAACCAGCTCAAGAACCTTTGTACGGATAGAACTAAATGCACTGAATAACACGACATCAACACCATTTACGAAATGCAATTTTATGGAAAGATCTCTCACGTCTCTTAAAATTACAAGATGTTGGTCTACTAGTATAAGATAGCTTTCACGTCCTGGCTCTCTCAGCCGAAGTAAAAACATCCTGTCTTCTTCCAATGTAATCATTTGTAAAGTATTCGGATGTGCAATATCAAATAGATTGTTCAAATTATTTCTAAACTCTTCACGATGTTTAAAAATATCTTCACATTTGTTTGCGTTTTTTATTGCAATTTTCTCCACTCCAAATACAGGTTAATAAGTTTTTTGTGGACAATGCTGATTAGCTCTTGTTGGAATTCTTGCTTTCTCCCAATATATCATGCACTCACGAACCACAAGTTTAGCACTTGCACTGACTGTTAATTTTACTTCTCGTTTGTTATAAAATAAAACTTCAAGCTCTCGCTTATTTGATGGTAAATTGTGTCCAGTTATTTAGTGTTTTACATTAATAATTAATATCTCCTATTGAAAACACGTTCCTTGGCACTACATATGACACTAAAATGTAACAAAATGTTACATTAGCGACCTTCAAACAGGTGTGACACGCCCAATTAAAAATTCTTGTACATGCGAGTTTCGCGATCAAGTCGGCATGGGTTAGAATGCTCAGATTTCAACAAAATTTTGTATAGGCAAGTTTTAAGATCATTCGAACAAAATTGGAGAGTGAGCGTTCAAAAATTTCGAAGTCGGAAAACAAGGGACACCCTACTGTGGCATAGCAGGGCATAAGTCAATCACTGGATTGGAAAGACTGGCCACCTCGAGAAAGTTGGGAAGTCTGTTCTAAGAATGTTGTGCGCCAAAGCCTAGCGTGTCCTAAAGTTTTGCTGCCTCCTTTCCACGTTAAGCTTGCCTTAATGAAACAATTTGTACAGGCTTAAAATAAGAAATGAGAACGGTTCAAGTACATGCGTGTGAAATTCCAACACTATCGAAGCAAAATTAAAAGAAGGTATATTTATCGGTCATCATATAAGAAAATTGATGTCAGATGCAGCATTTGGAACACTGAGGATGAAAAGGAGAAAGGAGCATGGATATCTTTCTGTGAAGTTATTTAAAAATTTCTTGGTAACAACAAGGATCCCAATTACCGAAACATTGTGACTAACCTGCTTGGATCATACAAGGAACTTTGTTGTAACATGAGATTGAAAATTCATTTACTGTTTTCTCATCTAGATTATTTCCCTGAAAATCTAAGAATTTTGAGCGAAGAACTAGGCGAACGATATCACAAGGATGTGCGGGAGTTCGAAAGCATGCACCAGGGACGCTGATGCATCACTATGCTTGTAGACTTAGATATTTATTTATTTAGTCAAAAACAGTAAAAAACTGTATGTGACGTATGGGGGAGAAAATCATCTGCGCACGCTTTCTTCAGTTTCAGAATACCTTCCCAACAATTTAACTATTAATAGTTGCAAGATGAAAATAATAATAATAATAATAATAAATTTATAAAAACGAAAGATTAACATTTCAAAAACTAGATATTTTCGTTTCCGTGTTATATATATAAAACGTATTTGTAACGGTAAACGAACTGCAGATTTGAATTTCCGTATTGCTAACAAAATAGAAACTCACCCCAAGCTTTATTACCACTACAAGCAAAAGGAAAGCTCAACGAAACGTGCGCATAGTGAAGCTACATTTACGTCCAGAAGCAAATCTCAGCATTGGCTCAAAAGACCAGGGAAACTGGACAAAAACCCGATCGAGATGGGGGTCATTGACCCGGAGGCTGAAGTACATTACTTGTTACAGGCATATTGTCTTTTAAAAAAATATATAATACAAATGTAAACTAATTCATTATACTATATCATTGTTTTGTTAAAGTAAACATTATTTTTCTTTTTGACGATCAGTGTAGTCTAATTGTATAGAAACAGTTATGCAGCAGAAAATATTTTACTTTTAACTTAAATTTGTGTAACAATTTTAATTGTTTAATTTCATCTGGCAATGCGTTGTAAAGCAACGTACATATATTGTTTGTGGATTTCTTGTTGTGAGCTGTAGTGAGCTTGTAGTGAGACTATTGTTGGATGTTAAAGAATGAAATACCCGAAGATAAACAAAAGAAAAAAGGAGCAGGAGGACTTTCTCAAGTACGAACAAACGGGTAAAATTTGTGTGAAACTTTCCAGTTGTGAAATAAGATTAAAAAAACAACAAAAACACTCTAGTGACATATATTAACAACAATACGCAGTAATTTCACGAAATTGTGTTTATTAATATTTTCTCTTTAAAATAAAAATATTATGGAAACGTCTGAGATGAAATTCGCGTAATTATACCATACACGTAAAGTGATTTCGCAAGAAAACCTTACGTGATAGAAGTAAACGGATTGAAAATTCGGTTTCAGCTCATCGACGTTATTTAAAATCAAATTTATTTCATTAGACAACAAACAAAAAGTTTAAATACGCAGGCAAGTGTTCTCAAATGGCCATGATTTAATATATATTTTTAAAAATCCTATTGTTAAACATCATCCACCTTTCGACAACTTGTTGCTATTCATCTCTATATATCAACAATCCATCCCCAACTTCAATATGCTTCTCCATTCGGGGCTGCTGCAGCCTAAACAAACATCAATAAAATGCCAATTTTCAAAAATAGATTCCCATGCACTATCACAAAAGCTCCCTGGTACATTCCAAATACACAGATACATAATGAACTTGACAATCCATCCCCGGCCACTTTTCTCTCCTATCCATTAAATTCTATTCTAAAATATTACAGATTCCTTCAGGAATTCACTTCACCTAGGTAAGCAGAATACACACGCAAAAGTTAAAAGGAATGAACGATCTCGGAGAGTAGAAATACCTCACTGGAATGATAGAACATTATGTGCACTCCTTTCCGACTGCCAACTGCACGTGGAGACCTGCAGGGATCGATTTTACGCCCTATTCTCTTCCTACTATACGTAAGCGATATGCCCTCAACGATTCGAAAAACAATTCTCTTTGCGGATGATACAAATATTCTTTGCGCCGGCCCGGTGGCCGAGATCGCTAAGGCAGTAGTGTCGTAGTGATCTCGGACCGAAGGGTCGCGGGTTCGAGTCCCGCCTCGGGCATGGTTGTATTTGTGTTCGTCCTTTCACCCCTTATCATCAATCACTATATCGTTTCATCCACATAGTTACCATACCGTTAACAGCAATAGTGGTCGCTAATGACCTAAGATGTTGATGCGAACTTAAATAACAACAACAAAAAAAATATTCTTTGCAATAAAGAATCCGTAGTACAATATCAGGTGTTTCGAAGTTGTTTCATAATAAAAAAGTAATAGTAAATGGAAAGAAAACGGTTTCAATGCAGTTTTCCATTTCAAATAATCAATTCTGTACTCCATTGTTACCTTAACATCGGTCAATGGTACACCGTTCATTTTCAATGTTTAGGCCTCAGAAATTCAGTCAAACCTCAAATGGAACGTCCATTTAAATGAATTTCACACAACGTTAAGTTCATTATGCTACGCATTCAGAATTCTTTCAAATTCTGTCAGCCTTAATACTGCTAAGTTGTGTATACTTCGCGAATGTGCATTCCCGCCTGAGGTGTGGTATAATATTCTTGGGAAATGCGAATCATATAGCAAAGGGGAAGCACATCGATTGATTGATTTTTTCGTGTTTCCGGGCGCGTCAACTGCTTTGGTCATTAGTCCCGTTAGTGTAGTGTGGGTTTTTTCTCGGGAGGTGGCGGTGATTCCCCCCCCCCCCGCTGGATGGCGAGATCCGGCGCCGACCTACCGTCGTCGGCTAGTGGGGTTTCTCCCTAACTAGGACTCTCCCATCAGCGGGGCACCGCCCCAGCCGAGACAAGCTCTAAGCTCCCGACCGGTCTCCCGGAATGTGTGGTAGTGTAGTGCATGTTAGTGTGTGTGTGTGTGTGTGTGTGTGTGTGTGTGTGTGTGTGTGTGTGTGTGTAAGGGGAGAAGATAGGACAAGGAAGAGGAAGGACAGGCCCGTTTGTTAGGGTACTGCTCCGGCAGTCACCTGGTGTTGATCGAAGAAACCACGGAAAACTATCGATCAGAGATCGCTAGAACTCTCCAGATAGCGATTGAATTCGACCTAGCTGAAAAGCTAGTGTCGAAAATCCTGCCGCCGTCAGGATTCGAACCTAGGACCTCCCGGTCAGAGGCGCTGCAGTGACATCAGTTGATGCACTGAGCTACCGCTCCCGGTGAGAAGCACATTCTAGTACCAAGACATTTAGATTGCAAAAGAAAATTATCCGAATAATGAAAAAATGTCATCCACGTTATCCCTGCAAGCCTCTTTCATTGAGCTTGGAATCTTACCGTTGCCTTGCCTATTTATTTACAAATATGTAATATTTGTCAAAACTGACTTAACGGTGGGAACACATTTTCATGTAATACTGATATTTATAATTACAACACACAGATACTTCAGAAAACCTGCGTGGGAGATACTTCAGAAAACCTGCGTGGGAGATACTTCAGAAAACCTGCGTGGGAGATACTTCAGAAAACCTGCGTGGGAGATACTTCAGAAAACCTGCGTGGGAGTTACTTTAGAAAACCTGCGTGGGATACATTTCAGAAACCTGCTTGGGGTACACTTCAGAAACCTGCGTGGGATACACTTCAGAAAACCTGCGTGGGATACACTTCAGAAAACCTGCGTGGGATACACTTCAGAAAACCTGCGTGGGATACACTTCAGAAAAACTGTGTGTGTGTAATTTGTAAAAAACACTCAAAATATTGCAGCAAAATGAATTTGATGGCATTTTAAGCTGTGCAATTAGCACTATCCGTACGGAAACTAATGAACAAATTTGGAGCCGTTTTTGAGAAAATGGCGTTCGAACGTTTCTGAAAATGTGGAATATTGAGATAGTTTTCTCAGTACTTTTGCATTTTTGAGAATCTTGGACATTATTTAAAGTGTGTGTTACCCATGCAATTACACATGTACTTGTAATTGCAATAATATGGAGAAATTGTCACTAATGTCAGTATTAATGCCATGGAAAGCTAGTCAAAAAATTACATTTTTGTAATTTTTAAAAAAATTAAAAGAATAGAGCAAATTCACGTTCATGTCATCTTGTACAATTACCGCTATCCCTACCAGAAGTTTAAAGAAAAAATGTTGAGCCGTTTTTGAGAAAACAGTAGTTTTGTTATTTTTTAAAATTGCACATATTGCAGGCAGTGTTGTGCGAAAACTACTAAAAGTTTGCAAAAAAATGTACATGACCTTAAGGAAAGAAATAAATATAGAGAAAAAATTTCATTTGAAGAGAAAATCTAATACATCTTCAATTTTATAGTTGTTGGACAACGCCGAAAAATTCAAACTTTTGCAGTTCTCAAAATTTCAGACTTAACAGTGAAAATGAATTTATGCCCAAATATGTGTGTTTTACTTTTTTCTTTAAAAAATTAAAGAAACAATTTGGATCCATTTTTGAGAAAATATTGAAAATGTCCCTGGGGCTTCATGTAAAGGACCCCTAAATTTTAAAGAATGTTTTCCAAAATCGCAAAGCTTTGAGTCAAGCCAGATCGACCAGGGAATATCCATTTTAGAAAAAAATCCTACGTGTGAGTTACGATTTGTAGTGTTGATGGGCGAGCGGACAGGCCGGCCGGCCCCATAAAGTGTATTACCGTTGAAATCGAGAAATCGATTTTGCACAGCATTTCATAACTTTTTCTATACTACGTATATTACTCTGTGCGTATATAAGAAAGTAAAAAAGAGTTATAAGTATTATTAGCTTTAATATTATTACTATTACTATTATTTTTGAATTGTTGTCCTGCCAATAACACACTGGTGTTTTCAAATTTCGAATGTAGTTTTGTTTTTCTAATATAGTATATAAAAAATTTATAATTTTAAATATTTATAAACATAGATTTTTTAAATTAATTTTGTATTTACATCGGTACTTGTCCGAAAAATGCAGCATTTCAACAGATTTTTCTACTTGCAGGTATGGGTTTCCGCCCCATTGCTGAAGATGTGGAGAATGCTGGCTCAATGATAGTTTATGATGCCGCTAACAACGAGACAATTGCGTCTTGGACAAACAGAATTGATGAATTCTTGTCACGTAAGTTTGTTTTAACAATAATAATATTTAACAATGATTGCAAAAGCTGAATTTGCATGAGTTTGCATGAAACATAAAAAGCTAAAGTGTTAAGTGAAAAGAGAAATGTAATTGATTTCATTAAGATTTGGTATGAGTATTTTATCAGAAAGTTTTGAAAAGTATTCAGGAGTGTCTATTTGTTGTTTATGTATTTATAAGAAAGAATAAACAGTGATCACTAGAAGTTACATTTATAACATTTGATACACATTTAGATGTACAGAATGTTTTTCATGCTCTGTATGGAAACAAAATGAATGCCATTTTTATTGTTGCAGCATATGAAGTGAAATATGACAACCAAGTAGTGTGCGACTTTAATATGTCTGCACCTGCTGGTAAGGTTTGTGAGGTCAAACTAAGCACATTTGGCGACTGCGTGCGTGACAATGAGTATGGGTTTCGTAACAGTGCACCTTGCTTCTTTGTGAAACTCAACAAGGTAAGTTACTGTATTAGTTAAATAATCATCTGCACGCTGAAGCATCAGTTTGAGTTGTTGAATTATAGCAATGCAATTGGTATCTCAGAGTGACCACTTGTGGAAAAACCTGAAAAAATGGGAAAAATCAGGAAATTTATAGAAGAATCAATAAATTCAATGAAATTTTCAGTGGGTTATAAGAAAATATTATTTCTTAAAAACATTAGTGCAGCATTATTTTTTGCTTAATTTTTATTTGTTGAGGAAATATTGTTCGTTTGTACTTTGTCATAGCAAAATAAGAGAGGTGACCAATTAATAACAGGAGAACTTTAATATTTCCTTTAAGTAGTGCAGAATTACAAACTGTATCAGGGAAAAAACTGCACTAGAACACTGGGAAAATTCAGGGAAGTATTTTTGCTCTCCAAAATAAATTATTCCATAAACACACACACACACACACACACACACACACACACACACACACTTACTCACTCACATAAACACACTCACTCACATAAACACACTCACTCACATAAACACACTCACTCACATAAACTCACTCACTCACATAAACTCACTCACTCACATAAACACACTCACTCACATAAACACACTCACTCACATAAACACACTCTCACTCACATAAACACACTCACTCACTCACATAAACACACTCACTCACTCACATAAACACACTCACTCACATAAACACACTCACTCACTCATATAAACACACTCACTCACTCATATAAACACACTCACTCACTCATATAAACACACTCACTCACTCATATAAACACACTCACTCACTCACATAAACACACTCACTCACTCACATAAACACACTCACTCACTCACATAAACACACTCACTCACTCACATAAACACACTCACTCACTCACATAAACACACTCACTCAC